>JABXWE010040970.1:0-12518 GCA_014611495.1 Limonius californicus | reverse complement strand
CTATAGTTTAAAGATTTTGTATATAAAAAATTAAGATAAGATAATAGAGGTATAAAATTAGGCACTCGAGTAAAACGTAATATTTAAAACAAAAAATTAATTATTTATTGGCAAATTATAAACAAAATAAAAATTTAAATAGAATGAAATTTCCACTTCTTAATTAAAATTTCACAATTAATGGTTCGACTTTCATATCTAAAATGTTAGTCTAAATCTCGGTTTAAATCTGAAATTTAAGCATAATTCTCAAAATTTCAATTTAAGTTTGAAATGTCGACTTTAATCTCGAAAAAAGCAACAGGAATTGGTTTAAACCCAAATTATCAATAGTCAAAATGAAATGATGACTGCTTCTCCAAAACTTAAGACTTTTTAAGTCTTTGAATTTCAATGTTTTATCTCTAAAATGTTAACACCTTCAAATGTTTGTCTAACATTTGAAATTCCAATTTTACCATTACAATTCCGCTGCAACTCAAAAGTATGACTTTAAAATTTCCATTTCCGTTTAAAAATTGAGATTTAAATAATTTTGTCGTTTTCCACTGTAAACTGTAATATGTTATTCTAGAAATACATTAAATTTTGCCTGCAATTTCTGAATTTTCAATTGCAGCTCGAAAATTTCAATCTGAATATCTTCTTCTTTGTAATGATATTCCTTCCTATGCCTGTGTTGCGCGTTTGTAAAGTAGGTACCAGAGATAGAGGACCTACAGCTTAACGTGGGCTCCGAACCATGGAAAGTGTAAACACTTCTACTCCAGAGAAGATTTACTAGGCAGAATACCTGGCTGGTTGTTATGTTCGTTTGATTTTGCCAAAGATTTATTTTAATTGCTGCTCTGTAGCCGATTAGTATATTATTATTTCCCGAATACAGTTTTAGTGGACCTTCTTATTGTTATCATGGAAAAATGCCGATTAGTATTTTGTCTACGCGCTTGACCTGCCCTTGAAGGAAGTCCTACGTGTTAAATTGTTCTAGAATTATTGCACCACATTTCGCAATATGATGAAATCTTCCAACTTTTTAATGTTTGCGTTTCGTCCTTTCTTGAGTCGAATTTCTTCTTCTTCGGCCTAGTTGCTTGAGATAAGCGCCATAATCAAGTACTGCAGGGGCGGCTTAGGTTTTCGATGGGTGTTTATCGCGTGAAATTCGTAACGCTGTTTTCACCGTGGGGCGAACAGAACCATCGATAAGTGGCGGATTAAAGAAACACGCTGGAATTTTAACCCTTAAAAGGCAATTCATCGCGAATTTGCCGATCGCGATTGGCGGATTAATATCAAGCCCATTTCCTGTCCCTCTGGTTAGGGCGCTGTTGCGATAAACGCATAGAAGTTTTGGCCCTTAACGTTGACTCCAAGCGATCCAATCTTCAGAGGGGTACCAGCGAATTTTTCCCGCTTCCTAAAGATCTTAGGAACACCCCAGTTGTGCGTGTGGTGAAAACTTTTTCCGAGTTTCATTTTCAAGTTTAAAGTGCTGAACCTTTTTTGTTAATACGACCTAAAGCGATCTTCAGTCGCCAGTTGTTCTTACTTCTTTTGGTTAAGTAAAGTGTATTCATAAATTGTAAACTCCGACGCCAATGGCTGCGTAGATCTGCTCAAAGAAATTAAATATCGCAAGCCATTGACGGCAAGCCTTTTTCAGTTCGAACGTTGCAACAAAATCTTGTATTAATTAACCATTTTCAAAGTAATCATTATATTTTTTTTGTATCATGTCAGTGATCTAAAAGAAGTTGAATTATATTTGTCTTGAAATTTACCACATCTTTTATTATTGCGTATTTTGATCTTCGTGTGCGTGACCTTTGCAAGCTTTACATATAGGAGGCACAATAAAGGTGAGTCCGATTCCCGTAAGCTGCTGGCTTCTTGACCTTCCACGAGAACTGATAACCTGCTGTGATTGGAAGGTGGCGCCCGTTAATTTTGACCTACCCTGTACACAACTAGGAAGATTTCCCTCCTGTAAGCGGTTTCCGTGGACCACCCCTACTCCTCTGAGCTAAGCTGTAGGGCTTTTTCCACCTATCTTGTTGCGGGTCGACTAAAAAGCTCGTTTGGCCCGTAACATGGTTTGCCATTGCCTTGCGAGAGAGAACGGCCGTTGAAAAACCGATGTTCTGGTACTGGGAATTGAACCCAGGACCCCCAGCGTAGAAGTTTGACGCGGTAACCTCTAGCCCACAGCCGCCTCTAATCTGAATATCGCATTTACAAATTGAAACGAAATGAAATTTCGACTTTACTTTCTAAAGTATATTATTTAAATCTCTTAAATATTGACGAGAATCTAATATTTTTGTTTTTAATTTCGACGGGAATGTCAAATTTCGAATTTGCATTACAGTTCGACTTTAATCTTATAATTCCTTACCTAAGACCTTACCCTACATCTACAATTCTAGAATTATTAATTGGCAAATAACAAATATTAAAGTCTAATTTTCTATTTTAAAATAGAAATTTTGAGACAGATACTTAATTTTAGAGATGAAAGTTGAAATTTCAAGAAATCTCTAGTTCATACTCAAAATTTCGAATACAGTAGTCTGACCTTGAAGCATTTTTGATGGATATACACGATTTTAATTCATAGGAAACCAAATTTTCCTAAACATGTTTGAAACGTTGTCGAACATAAAAAAACTCCCAAATTTGAGATTTTAACAGATTGACACACTTTGAGAGTTAAAAATAATGAATTTCATAAAACGTACAAGCGCGTGTGAGTAAATACAACGCAATCAAACCTAATAAAAACGTATTTTTTAAGTTTTTGATCGAAATACCACACATTTTCATCGTTGGGGAAACAGGAAGTTATGGTTGTTATACATTGTTTCATATAACAGACCTGAAGATGGATTATTGTTTGTTGGAGGCCTTGTTATACCTGCGTCGCCGCCAATGAATTTTTGGAAGCACATGAGAATTTACCTGTATTTGATATGTGGCGATGATGTAGGTGGTGTTGGTTAAAAATGCAAGCACCGGCGATGAGTCACAACCTGTTTAACTATCTGATGAAGCCTGTTAAACGAAATGTGCGGTCTTGTACATAACAGTCGCGATTAGACAAATTTGATGGATTATTAAACCCTGTACCTTCTTAGAAGTCTGAGAAAGCTTGCAGAACTAGTCACATTTTTGGTACTCCTTCTGATGACTCGAACCTTTAAGCATTTTTCTAACTTAATGTGTTATATTTGTAAAAGCTTTCGAAACAAGAAGTTGATATTTGGCGAATCAAGTGTCCTAATTCACAGCTTTGAAATGAGTCTAAATGAGAAGTGTTACTATTTTCAGAACTCAAAATATTACTGTTTGAATATTTTCCCAATTTGAAAAAATGCTGATTTAGGATTTAAAATCGGATCAGGATGTATTCAAAATAACTCCAATGAGAAATCTGTTCAGAATTCCATCTCACATGTTCATTCGCGACAACGAAAAAGAAAACACCCTTCCAAGAAATTCTTGCCACTTATCCGGCTTTTCTCGTTCCAAGAAGCGCTAATTTTACCGCGACAAAGATACACACGAAGCGGAAGGTTTCAGAGAAAACAAAAAGATAATTCGTTGGCAGACAGGATGACGACTGCTTGATGACATTTTACATTATTTTCAAGTCGGAATTAAACCAGTGACTAAGAGGTCACGAAGCAGCGACTCATAGTCTAAACTCGTGCACCTGCTACCCGCAAAAAACTCTGATATTTAGACTGTGATTTACGCGCGAATGCAATTGCAAAACACCTCGAGCTCTGTGATGTGAAATCAGGTTGAGCCGGAAAGGTCACACTCGGAGAAAAACACGAGAAAAAAATGCTTGTTTGTAGTTTTCGCAAACTACAACATGGTTTTTGTATTTAAGGGGTTACATAACCTCATTATTACCAGAACGTGACCTCAAAATTTAAATAAACCGCGTAAATATTTGCTTTTACGGGGTGATTCATATTCGCTTCGTTCAGCTGCGATTTCGCTTATTTGATACCCAGGTATACAGTTTGTTAAATTGGGAAAATATAATCCTAAAAAGCTATACTTGTAGTTCGTGTCTAGCCCTTTTATTATTTACACAATAATATACAGGGTGTTTAAAAATACGTTTGGATATTTGACCCACTTATAGATCTCATCAGTACCAACAAAAAAGTGATAATAAACACAGGTTTCGAAAATCAACCGTTTTCGAGATATGGAATACAAAAAAAATATTGTCAATTATTACAATTTATTTTCGGCTTAGACTGCGTCGTCATTTGGGAACTACACCCAGCATTATCAGGTAAGGACCGACCTGTAGTTTATCTGCCGTTACAAAACTTGCTCTAGAAGTTTGACAATATTTGGCAGACAAGTCAGATCGGTCCTTACCTGATAATGCTGGGTGTAGTTCCCTAATGACGACGCGATCTAAGCCGAAAGTAAATTGTAATATTGACAGTTCGAGAAAGCGCGAAAGCCTCAAAGAAAATAAATATTGTCTGTTATTTCAATAAGTTTCGCACCCTTTTAAAACAAATAGAACATAAGTAGAACATTTTAATTATAAATAATTGAAGTAGATGTTCCACATATCCTCCTTCCACTTGTACACATCCTTCGCATCTATGTAAAAATGAACGCCGCATTCTTTCAAACATTCCCGGATTCATACGAACAGTCTGAGAGGCATGTTCTCTACTCAGTGATATGGAAATCGCAACACCAAGGAGTAGGAATTTTTTGACCAAACTTGGCGGAAACGTTTAACTACTAAAAGGTAGCAATTGATTAAACTTTTAAAGAAAAAGAACAAAATATAAACACAATTTTTAATAATAATGGGTTGGTCCCCCCTATTGGTTACACACTCCCCCACTCTTCGTGCCATCGATTCTAGCAGATGGTCGATTTCCTCTTGAGGTATTGTGTCCCATGCAACCTGTAATTCGTACTGTAGAGCTTGCACCCTCTGCGGAGGATGCAGCAAGTTCCTCAGTCTTCTTCCCATAATGTCCCACACATGCTCGATGGGCGAAAGATTGGGAAATCGGGGTGGCCATGACAAGAGATTGACATTATCCTCTGCAAATCGGTGCATATAACGTCTTGCAATATGGGGATGGGCATTCTTCTTCTTCTCAGCTTCTTAGGGTCCACTGCTGGACATAATCCTCCTCCATTTCTGGAGGGTTGTTGGCATTTACAAGGCCGCGCTTGCCATTGCGTGTTGGCCAGGGGAGGATGTAGGTACGGATTTGATGTGGGTTTTTTGTAGGATCTAGGGATTTTGGACGTGTAGAATCCCTCGGTGATTTGGAGGTGAGGGAGAAAGCACGGCTCGCGTGGGCAGGGTCGCTTCCCTGAAGTAGGCCTATCTCCGCCAGGATCGTGGAGATTGTCTACCTGCTACCACGGAGACGGGCATTATCCCGCTGGATAAATGGGTCTTCCAACTGCCGAAGAAATGGACGAATATGAGGTTCTAGCACCTCATCCATATAGCGCTGGGCGTTCATATTGCCTCGGATGAATAACAAACGGGACCTACTCCCATAGGTTATAATACCTTATACCATAATCCCCATAGTTTGGTGCACATGCCCCGCAACAGAAAATTCAACATTGCGACGTTCCCCACGCGTTCGTCTGACCCTCATACGGCCATCATGCATCCCCAAACAGAATCGGGATTCATCACTGAGCACCACCCTATGACACTCTAGGTACCAGTGCAGTCGCAACCTACACCAGTCCAAACGTTGCTGTCGGTGTTGAGCGGTTAGTGGTAACACAAGATATGGCCGATAGAATTGCAAGCCGAAAACTCTGATTCTGCGGTAAACCGTTCGAAGGATTACAGGACGACCTTCGTTAACTAACCATTGGTCGCCAATTGATCTGGTCTCTTGTTGCCATAAGTCGAAGATGGCGGTCCTGCACCTCATTTGTTCTTCTTAGCCCCGCGGTTCCTCTTCTGCGACGTTCCTGACCCTCCCTAGTCCATGCTTGATAGCAGCGCATGATGGTGGATTGGTTCCGGTTAAGGCGATTTGCAATTTCTCTGAACGAAAAACCACATTCGCGAAATCCAACAATACGACCTCTGTCGAATTCGCTTAATTGGCGGTAATTTCCACGTTGGCGCACACTAGGCATGATCACATCCTCAAAACAAACGATCAAAATCGAAAACAATAAAGAACTGAACAAAATCTCGCAAAACATACACTTGATAGAAAAAACTGAAAGAACTGTCAGATAAGACATTATCACTTGATCCATATGAATGAAATTTTAATCAATTGCTGCCTTTTAGTAGTTAAACGTTTCTGCTAAGTTTGGTCAAACAATTTCTACCCCTTCTTGGTGTTGCGATTTCCATGTCAATGAGTATATTAGTTCTCGCTATTTGTTTAAATTATTCACAAGGCTTGAAAAAACTTAACGACTTTAAATACCGCCAAATATAGAAGTCGAGCGGATTGAGGCCAGGTCACACACTGGACCCCCTGGCCCTATCCACCTGCCGTTGTAATTTTCGTTTAGGAAATTTCTGATCATGGTTGACGAATTTGCAGGAGCCCCATCGTGTATCAACCACATATTACGCATTAGGCATTACGCAAAAAGTCAAGATACAATTGGCCAGTCAAACGGTTCGGAGGAAAAAAGGTCCTATAATATGGCTTCCAAAAACACCAAGCCGAACGTTAATTGAAACTCGTTGTTGATGATTCAATTCAATAATAGCATGAGGGTTTTCATCTGACCGAACATGAACCTCACTAACAAAGTTTGCGTTTTCCGCAACTCTTTTCAGTACCCATCGGCAAAACCCCAGCAGCGTAATCAGCCACAATAAGAGCTTGCACCCTTTGAATATGGTATGGGTACAATGCTCCTCACATAACATTCTCCAAATTAGGCAAGCATTAATATTTGTTTCGACAGAAACTCTTCAATACTGGTATCTGGATTTTCTTCAATCCTCCTTAAAATGTTACGTTCCGCTTCAGGAGTAGAAACTGATCTAGGCCGACCACCACCACCGTTTCTAGATTTAAATGCGCCAACTTCGGATAAACGTTGATGCAAAATTGCAAAAAATTTGTCACACGGATGCCCGGTTCGGAAAGGCTTCGGCTTTGTGCTTCATAAGATATTTTTCGTGAGTGGTTTCACGTAGAATTTGTACCATCAGTAAATTAAAAATTACGTGAATTGAATTTCTCTCAAAAAGCACTTTTGATATTAGATAATGCTCCAGGATATCCCGACGATTTAGTCAGTGATTGTGGTCAAATAGCTGTTATGCACATGCCCCCCAATTGTACACCCTTAATACAACCCATGAACCAACATGTCATACAAGCTATAACGCTTTTTTATCGAAAAAAGTTGCTCAAAACAATCGTGAATTCTGAAATCGATATTTATAAACTTAAAAGAAGATGTGGTTTATTCTTTGGATGAAGCACGGCAGCGTGTAAGTGATGAATTGATTAAAAAATCCTGGAAACCATTGCTACCGCATCTGTCTGATAAATTTCATGATGAAGACGAAAATATTCCGTTGTCACTTCTGAGAGAAAAGCTTCTTAAAGAAAAAGAACCCCAAGACATCCAGGCTGAGATGAGTGAGATAAGAAATTTGAGTGAGAAAGTCAATGAAGATGTACAGCTTACAATGGCAGAAATTGAAGAATGGGTTACTGGAGAAAATGTAACTGAGGTATTTTTAACAGATGATGACATCAACAGGGAATTTGAAAAAGATTCTGACAGAAACAGAGAACCTAGTTCTTCTAGTGATGATGAAGTTTATTTAAATACCGTTATACACAAAGAAGCTGTTTCTGCCTTCAATACCTGTATCACATGGGCATCAAAAAATGACATACCATGCCACCAAATGCTTTTGCTGCGTGAACTATTAAAATTTTTTTCCCTGTTTTGCAAAAATAAGTTTGTTTTTATGTATTTTGTAGTTTGTATGTTTTTGTTTTTTGTCTGAATTTTCACAGAATGTGTTTTTATTTTTTATAAGTTTATATTTAATAAAATTTTTATTGAGATTACGATATTGTTTTAATGATATCTAATAAATAAATAGAATATCCAATAATCCGGACAAATCGATAATTCGGACACAACTCGTGCATTTAATTGCCCGAATTAAAGAGGTTATACTGAATATCCCAAATCTTAAACGACGCTCCAAGTTTGTTTACTATTCACATTTCCTTCTAAGAAGTGAAATCCCATTATTACCATCTCCCATGCCATTTAGTCAGCCGAGGACCATACACAAATTTGAAGAAACCATCAATGTAATGGAAGCATGCGAGTTCTAAATCCAAAAAGTACAAGCAAACGTTGGAGAAATCGAAAACGCATGGCTAGTGTATTTGGGACAAGAAAGGTGTACTGTTTGTTGATTTTTTAGAACGTGGCACGACAATTAATGCGATGTATGGTGAGAAACTAACAATGTTGACAAGGGCGATTTAGAACAAAAGGCGAGGAGTGCTGACCTGGAGTCGTGCTTTTACTAGATAACGCCCGATCGCACACAGCGGCTCGCACTGTGCAATTCATCGAATAATTTAATTGGGAAACTTTTAACCATTCCCCATACAGAGTCGACTGACTATAAACTCTTCCTTAATCTTAAGAATTTTTTAACAACACTCGACTGCGAAGGCCTGGAAACGACTGCACAAAATTGGTTTTCGTCACAGGCGGCAACCTTCTATGACGACGGTACACAAAAATTGTACCACGATATGATAAGTGTTTAAATTCGAACGGCGAGTATGTAGAGAAATAGTTTAAGAGTGTAGGGACCTAAGGTTTAATAATTTTTTTTCAATATTACATTTTTGTTTTACAGCCGATTAGCCCTTTTTTTTCTGAATACGCCTTGTATATTATTATTATTATTTTTTTTTGGTAAAGTATACCACTGTAAAACTAAAAAGAAAAAAGTTAACCACCGTGAGAGTTTTACTTGAAATCTGAAATTTTTCCCACTGGACCAATGACACATTGTAATATACAGGGTGGACCAATGAAAACGAAACAGACCCGATTTTTCATATTTATCAGCATTTTTTTTAAATCGCTCGGACCAGTTAGTTTTTGTTTTGAGGGGGAAACTTTTTGCGTTTATTTTCAACCTTATTACTTCAACCTCCTAGGGGTGGCGGGCTTCACCCCTAAAGTTTCAAATGAAAAAGGGGTCGAGTGATACATCATTAAGGGCATTAAATTCGTTTTAATGCTTCCCAGTTTTTCAAATTCGGATCAGTAGTTTTTGAGAAAATGCCTTTTAAAGATAGTAACCCGCTAAATTCGGATCAGTCAAAATATACAGGGTGTTTATTAAACATCCGGAAAAAATTCAAGGGGTTATTCCCTGGACTATTCTAAGAATCTTTTGTCCTTTGATGATTTTTGAAAAGCCGCTTTTTTTCCAAGATACTGGACGAAAAAAATTTTCGACAAAACCATTTTTGATATTTTTCAAATTATTAATGTAGCCGAAATAAAAGTATGGCGTACTACACTGGGCTTACCGAGTATAAAAATTTAAAAAAAAAACGCGTTGATATCTTTTAATAACATTCCGATTACTAAGAACGGCTGTTTTATCCACTAACAGCTGGCAAGTGCAGACATTGACACGAAAATCAGTTTAAACGTGGATTTCATTTGAATACGTCTCGTGATTGATCATTTTGTATGTGTCGAATTTGTTGAGACTGATTGACGTTTGGCTGTTTAAGGTGTATTTTCTGTCTTTAATACTTAAACTTTTGTTAGCGAAGTCCTCTATCATGAATCGCTATACGAACGCCGAGATGCCTGACATGCATGCATTTCATTTATAGACTTGCTGATCGCAATTCATTACAAGCTGTTGTACATTGAACGATTGCCTGACCGTAATGTTCGTGATAGTTCATCAACGTCTTCATGAAACAGGCACATTGGAACGAAGTGGAGGACCAGGAAGGCCAATGACAGTAAGAACGGTAGAAGTAGAAGAGAATGTGCTGGACATGATAGAAGAAGATCCAGGTACTTCTACTCGAAAAATTGCAAATACTTTGAATGTAAGTAATGGGACTGTTTGGAAAATTCTTAGGGACTATTTGTTGTACCCATACCACATACAACGCGTTCATGCACTTCTTCCTGTTCATTTTCCTCCACGTATTGCATTCTGTCAATGGCTTTTACACACATTGGTTCAAATCCCTCAATTGCTGACGCTGATTCTTTTTACCGATGAAGCGATTTTCTCAAGAAATGCAATAAGGAATTTTCACAATAACCATGTGTGGGCTGAAGAAAATCCACATGAGGTACTTGAAGATCGTTTTCAACATCAGTTCTTGTTGAACGTTTGGGTTGGAATTGTGTGTGACTGGCTAATTGGAGCGGTATTTCTAACAGGAAGACTTACCGGCGAGGTGTATCGCACTGTTTTGGAACAGACGCTACCTGAGTTTCTGGAGGATGTCCCATTGGCAACAAGAAATGCAATGTGGTTTATGCACGATGGTGCACCAGCGCATTTTAGTGTGGTTGCTCGTGAGTTTTTAACAGTAATATTTAGAGATCGCTGGATTGGTCGAGGTGGACCTCACTTATGGCCTGCTCGATCCCCGGACTTAAACCCAATGGATTATTTCCTATGGGGCCATATAAAGTCATTAGTTTATTCTACTCCAGTGGAAAATGTGGAAGATTTAAGAAATCGGATAATTGCTGGGTGTAACTCAATAATAAACGACCCTGGTGTTTTTGAAAGAGTTCGACAGTCAATGAGGAGAAGATTGGATTCTTGCATCGTAGCTGGAGGTAATCATTTTCAACAGTTCTTGTAGATTAAGAAACTTTACATGTAATTTTAGGTAATAAAATGTTGTTATTATCGAAAAAATTTTTCGCCCTGTATCTTCGAAACAAAGCGGCTTTTCAAAAATCATCAAAGGACAAAATATTCTTAGAATAGTCCAGGGAATAACCCCTTGCCGTATGTTTAATAAACACCCTGTATATATCACATAGCGAGTATTTCTGTGGCACATTTAATAATACGTGGTTTATAATTTTTCAGAATTTAAAATAATGAACATCAAATAAATTGGCAAATCCATGAAACAATTCCATTTAATGGTGTAAACATTAGAAAAAGAGTTCCAATAAAACGAAATAATTTTTACGCCAATTTAATATACTATTTCTACGGAAATATCCATGGTGCGGCGAATTTGATTCAGCTTGTAGCCACAAATATTATTTGGATGCTTTTTTTTGCTGTTTTGCCACTGCTTACCCTTTTTTTAATAACTTCCTCCACAAACAAACTTTTAATGAATAATTTATCGAGCCCGTTTTTACGTTTAATTTAAAGCTGCAAGATCCTGAAGTGTTAATAGTTGAGTCACCATGTCAGAAGCCAATGCTCTGAATGTTTAGCTGGGCAC
The DNA here is from genome assembly GCA_014611495.1 of Limonius californicus. Taxonomy (NCBI): domain Eukaryota; kingdom Metazoa; phylum Arthropoda; class Insecta; order Coleoptera; family Elateridae; genus Limonius; species Limonius californicus. The sequence goes on along the minus strand of JABXWE010040970.1, from coordinate 1,005 downwards.
TATAAATATAAATTAATGTCTCACATGTCAAAGTGAGAGAAACAAAACGTTTTGTATCAGCGCTGAAAAAGCTCTGGCAATCAGCCCTTAATGCCATTGCGATATTACGTGTTTTTTGTATGTCACAAGACGTACCCAGTGACCTTCTCTCTGAAACTTGGCCGTTAGGACTGTCAGAACTAGTAAGAATGGCTATTTTTTGAAACGGCATACGGCGGGGTTAAAAAAAAAAGGATAACTCACCGTTTTTTGGCACCATCTTGTCGAATCCTGGCATAGTTTGCAGCTCCATGTCATCGAAGTCTTGCAGCTCCCATGCATTCTGCAATGATGGAAAACGTTCTTGCATAAAGTAGAATATAGAATAGAAAATAGACGTGGACGAAGAATTCAAACCCTAAACTAAACTAATTATTAGCTACTCATATCCTCAAAAGGGTCTACATTTGTGTAAGTTCGTAAGTAGTTTTTCAAATAAATAAATAAAGAAAAGGCATATTTTTTTATTATTCGATGATAGGGTTCTCGAAACGTAGAATCCATAATAAAAGTAGTAACCACGAACACTAAAAGTAAGACGAAGCTAAGAGGTCTTAGTAAGAAAATTTAATCCCGAACATCCGGTATTGCCATCTTCACACGTTAAATTTGGCCATTACTTTTGCTGTGACATATAGTCGAGTGTAGTCTTATTTCACGGGCGGCCCTTCGCAGTACGAACCACCACAACACTTGTATGCTTATATTTCTCTCTTTCTAGCTCCTTAGTTCGTATAGGCTTTTAGAGCGAGCGCAAGTCTTGCAGATTGCCGCTCTAAAATTTATGAAATGCACTGCGACAAACATATCGGGCGCGAAGGTTTTACTGATGAGCAAGTTATAAATATGCAGTGGCGGCTTGTACTAAAGGGCACAAGGGCACGTGCCCACCCAACCACCAAGATAAACACAGAAAGAAATTCGCATGTAATTCAGTGCATTATTTTAATTTCATTATTTTAACGA
>JABXWE010040968.1:0-15601 GCA_014611495.1 Limonius californicus | reverse complement strand
GCGTAGTTCGGAGACAATGATAAGCTGTAGGTCCTCTATATCTGTACTACTTTACAATGCGCAACACAGGCATGTCAGAGAAGACTGCTAAGTCTCGAAAGAGAGACAGCACTCAAAGAAGATAGAGATATCAAAAACAAAAGTATTGTATTTCACTCAAAAATCATCTTCTGATAGATATGCTCATTTTAAAAATTAAAAAGACCAACAATTCAAGATTTATGTTATTAAATCTGCGAATTCCAATACCCTAATGAAGAAAACCACGTCTAGGCTCAATAATTTGTGAGATTGATCCGTTATAATAAGATCTTCTACATTCCACACACCATCAAAAGGGTTCAATAGCTCTACAAAACTTCCCTGAAGGATTTTGAGTTGGATTTGTTGATGAAAGGTTGCTTTTATAAATCTTCCTGTAATTTTATGCAATATAAAGTAAATGCTGTGATGTTTTGTTACTTCTCTTGCCAGCCATCACAAATTAAAGGTTTTATGTATTGTGACCCCCAAATGGTGCGAAAATGAAATTCTCTATCGAAATATCAAAGGCGGTAGTGAGCTGGAAGTCAGCGCTTTGGAATTCTACACTGAATGTCTGGGGTTCAATTCTAAGTACCAGAACAGCGAATTTTTAACGACCATTTTCTTTAACAAGGCAACCGTAAACCTGCGAGGTAGTCTGCCTAATAAATCTTCTCTGGAGTAGAAGTGATTATACTTCCCGTGGTTCGGAGCCAACGTTAAGCTGTAGGTCTTCTATATCTGCGCTACTTTAAAATACAGACATAGGAACGAAGACAGTTAAGTTTCGAAAGAAACAAAGCACTCAAAGAAAATTGAGATATTAAAAAAAGTATTGTATTTCACTCGAAAATCATCTTCCGATGGATATGCGCATTTTAAGCATTAAAAAGTCCAAAGGTTCAAGATTTATGTTATTAGATCTGCGAATCCTAATACCCTACAAAAAAATCCTCGTCTATACTCAATAATTTGTGAGGTTGGTCCATTATAATAAGACCTTCTACATTCCATACAGGCATACACCATCAGAAATGTTCAATAGCTCTACAAAACTTCCCTGAAGTGTTTTGAGTTGGATTGTTTGATGAAAGGTTTGCTTTTATAAATCTTCCTGTAATTTTATGCAATATTTAAAGTAAATGTTTTGATATTTTGTAACATCTCTTGCCAGCAGTCACAAATTAGGATATTTTACGTAATCTGATCTGAAAATGGTGCAAAATATGTAGATCTCTATCAAGATGTCAAAGGCGACATTGAGCTAGAAGTTAGCGCTTTGGACTTGTACGCTAAAGCTCTGGGGTTCAATTCTAAATACCAGAACATCGGAATTTTAACGACCATTTTCTTTAACAAGGCAATCGTAAATCAGCGAGGTATTCTGCCTAGTAAATCTTCTTTGGAGTACACAGACATAGCAGAGAAGACTATAGTCTCGCAAGAGCCAAGACACTCAAAGAAGATTGAGATATCAAAAAAAGTATTGTGTTTCACTTAAAAATCGTCTTTTGATGGATGTGCACATTAACAAGACATAAAATTCAAGATTTATATTATTAGATCTGGGAACCCCAATACCCTAATGAAGAAAATCACGTCTCGGCTTAACAATTTGTGAGGTTGATCCATTGTAACGAGACCTTCTACATTCCATACACCATCAGAAAGGTTCAATAGCTCTACAATACTTTCCTGCAGTGTTTCGAGTTGGAATTTTTAATGATAGGTTGCTTTTATAAACCTTCCTATAATTTTATGCAATATCTAAAGTAAATATATTGATGATTTGTACCTTGTCTTGCCAGCCATCACAAATTAAAATATTTTATGTAATCTGATCCCAAAATGGTGCAAACAATGTAGTTCTCTATCGAGATATCAAAGGCGGTATTGAGCTGGAAGTCAGCGCTTTGGACGTGTACGCTAAAGGACTGGAGTTCAATTCCCAGTACCGGAACATCGGATCTTTAACGACCATTGCCTTTAACAAGGCAATCGCAAACCATCGAGGTATACTGCCTAGTAAATCTGCTCTGCAGTAGAAGTGTTTATACTTCCCGTGGTTCGGAGCCCATATTAAGCTGTAGGTCCTCTATATCTGGGCTACTTTAAACTGCGCAACACAAACATAGGTAGTATTTCACTCAAAAATCATCTTCTATGAATGTGCGCATTTTAAGCATTAAAAAGACCAACAGTTCCAGATTTATGTTATTAGAACTGCGAATCCCAATACCCTACAAAAAAAACCACGTCTATACTCAATAATTTGAGGTTGGTCCGTTATAATAAGACCTCCATTCCATACACCATCAGAAATGTTCAGTAGCTCTACAATACTTCCCTGAAGTATTTTGAGTTGGCTTTTTTGATGAAAGGTTTGTTTTTGTAAATCTTCCTGTAATTTTATGCAATATTTAAAGTAAATGTTTTGATATTTTGTAACTTCTCTAAACAGCCATCACAAATTAAAATATTTTATGTAATCTGAGCCCCGAATGGTGCAAAAAGCCATCTGGTTCTAACAAAAAGCGTAAGTTCATTCACCAATGGACATTGCAGATGAGGACGAGCATTTACACACACATTATATACATCCTGTGGTCGGTGCAGTACAGCAGGAACCGCAACACGTGCTCCTGGTTTGTTTTTGTTCACTTCCGTCGAAAGCTCATTCTAGCACAACTTTTTATGCGCCCCGTTTTCATTAACTACTTAAACGCACCGCATGCAAATCTGTTTATAGACATTTATGAATGGAAATCATAAACCAACAGAACTGAATGGAATCGGAACGGTGTTCGCCATTTTCCAAACCCAAAGGAGGGAGAAATGGAGCTTTCCGGCTTTTCAAAGACATCTAAAATTGCAATTAACTAAATGGGCTGTGTTAACCAAAACTCAAAGGCGATAAAATCACAGAGCGGTAATTTTTCTCAGAAAAACCGCTTTGAACTTTGAAAGAAGATCCCGTTTCACTTCTATATTTATTCATTTTCCTACAATATTTCATTGCAGATAAAGAAAAAACTTAAAAAACAATGAATTAAAATAAAATCCAAACGGGAAGCTCATCGAGCAGCTGTTGGATAATATCCTTTACCTATGCAGTTCTAAAATAGTTATGAAGGATTAGTCATCGAGCTTAACTCGCTAAGTAAAATCGATGCTTCAAGTTCTTGAATAATCGAAAAAAATATTGCGGCAACCTACAGTTTATTTAAGTGCAGCTGCTGTTAGAGTCTGGTTTACGGAAACGGCGTAAATATTGAATTAGAGAGATGCAGTGGTGGGTTAGAAATAGACGCTCACCACCGCGACGCAGCCATGGCCTCCTACATGACAATGAACTCGCAGTGAGCTATCTGGCTGGTTATCTTCAAAGCCAGCCAAAATATTCAGCGCTAATCAAAAATTTCAGGGAACACGTCTGGATTGTAAACAATCAATAGAAGAATATGCTAAGACAAATTTCAACTTGTTGATATTCCATTTGGAAATAAAATAATTGGGTCTTGTTTCCAGTAACTTACCATAAATAGCAGTGGTTTCAAATTTGGTATACAAACAGCGTTCAGATAGTAAATCTTGTTAATTTGCGGTTCGTTGATACGTTGCTGGTCGTGGAGCTTTAATAAAATATCCCTGCTATGTTTTTGAAAAATGCGGTAGGTCTAAGTCTGGAGTAGTTCCAATGAACCTTTACTTTAATATAAACCTTTCCACATGATTATAATGGTATTTATAAAGTTCAGAGATTTTGGATACAAAACAAAGGTGTTTTAAAAATAAAAAGATAAACTACTGAAAAAAATGTAAGCATTCAAAACATGGAGGAAGGGAGGGTTTAAAAACAGAAATGTATGACGCAGAACGAAAATAAAACAATGAAACAAAAAGGTAAAAAATGAAAAATATCATAATATGAATAGAATGTGGAGAAGATAAGATATTGACAATGATGAGAGATAAAAAACTGAAAAAGAAAGATACGTTGTGGATAGAGAGTGGAAGGAAAAAATAAAAATAACTGATCTTTGAACAATATTTCGAAACTGTATGGTATTGAATAATATTTGAATATTAGAATAGGAAGGTAATGGGAAGATGAACTAAAAAAATATCACAAGAAGAATTTGTAGAAACGTGAGAAGTGGAAAAGCGAACAAACAAGCATGAAAGTAGAAAAGTATCATGAAAGTGTAAAGTGAGAATATTGGATAAATAGTTTAATATCAAAGAAGGAATAGGAATACTAAACACAGAAAAAGGAACGCCAAAAACTCACTAGTTAAAAATGAGAGATAAAACGCAAAAGAAAGGACGAAAGAATATCAACGTGGAGCTGGAAGGAACAGAAGGTAATCAGACATTAAGAAACTTTATAAATTACACAAGAATTGTGGCAAACATCATGCAGAGGGCGTTTAACATCATTCAAAATCTTGAGGTTAATCCCTGTAAAACATTAGTAATACCCTTCACCAAAAAAAAGAGATACAGGAGCATTTGACAACCTGACAATCTTTTGTGAAGGAATTCAGGTTAGCCAGGAGGTGAAATATCTGGACATTACCCTAAAAGCAAAACTGAACTGGAATATACACCTGAATAACATCTCAAACATCTCAAGCGAAAATGGCCCTTATGATGAGCAGATGCATGTTTGGTAAAACATGGGGACTGAAACCAAAGATGGTCCAATGGTACTACACTGCGGTAGTTAGACCCGTGGTAGCTTATGGCACCCTAGTGTGGTGGCTGGCCTAAAGTAAAGCAAAAAACTAGCTCACAAAACTAACCAGGATACAGACACTGGCCTATTTCTGTATATATGGAGTTATGAACAGCACTCCAACTGCATCTATGGAAGCCCAACTGGGACTAATCCCTTAGATATGTATACATAAAAGGAGAAGCCTGGATTGGGGCACATAGCATGAAATCCTCCGGCAACTGGCACACCAGCCAAGAACGATGTGGATACAAACGAATACAGAAACTAGTAGAAGGTAACCCCATCCTTCAAATGGGTACCGACTATATCCTTCCAGAGTATTCCTTTGACAAACCATTCACTGTGAAACACAATCGCAATGACTGAGCCCAAGGAACCTCACCTCAGCTGTTAAAGGGGCTCGTCTGGTACACATACGGCTCCCGCACAGCAGAAGGCACAGGAGCCGGAATATATGTCCAAAGACCAAAGGAGAACGTTAGTGAACCCCTGGGAAATAAGGCCACAGTCTTTCAAGCTGAAATCTTTGCAATAATGCAATGTATCCAGGAAAATTCAAAACACGGGTATACTCGACAACGCAGAAGCATCTTATCCGACAGTCAAGCAGCTTTAAAAGCACTTGAATGTCTGACATCCTTGTATGAGAAGAACGTAGTTCAGCTCATATGGCTGCCAGGGCACACGGGGGTAGAAGGAAACGAGAAAGCAGATTCCCTCGCGAAAACCGGTGCATCCATCCCGTTTATAGGGCCAGAACCTGTATTCGGTATCCCCAAACAAAGCATCCGAACAGCAGTAAAAATGTAGACCATTACACAACAAACTTCTCTCGGGGAGGAAGTTCACTAACAAAAACTGGGGAAGGAAATAATTGGAACGCCTTCTCGCAGACTAACAACTGACGTCCTCCATATAGGACGAATTTAGATTAGACCGTTGGTAAGACTATGTGAAGAAGAAGAGGAAACAGCCGCACACATAATCTGCGACTGTCCAGCACTTTACCGCAAGAGGCAGCAACTATTCTGGAGAACACTTCGTGAAATAATCTTCACAGACGAAAACCTCGTAAAAAATATCCTGCAACTTGTTGAGGGCACAGATCTACTTTGAAAGAATCGGGGGCGTACAGAAGATCATAGAGTCGAAGTGCAAACCAGGATAACTAATCCACTTCAAAATCATGCTATTAATCTATCAATCAAGAGGTGGAAAGAAAGCGCAAGAACAAAGAAGAGTGAAAAATGTATCATCTTTAAATAATAAACAAAAGGATTGAAAAAGAACAAGTAGCGCCAAAGGAAATTTTTGTGGAGTAAAACGTAAACATATGCATATTGAAGAAAGAAGCATGAAAGTAGTAAAATAACATAGCATTGAGTCATTGTGATCTTTGTTTAAATTTAAGAATAAAACTTTTCGGCTGCACAATATTATAATAGAGAAGTATAAAAGTTGAATACGAAACAAAAAGGGGGAATCCTGAGAAATAGACTGATTGGAGAGATGGAAGATGATAGATGAAGAAAAGGAGATTATTAGGTATGAAGAAAATGGCCTTTAGAAGGAAGGTACAGTCTTAAAATTAACATTCGAAATATTCTAAATAAATAAAAAAATATTTTTATGTAAAATCTGAAATGGTTAGACAGAAGAAACATCGAAATATTAGATATTGGAAGAAACAGGAATATTAAGATAAAGCCGAAAGGATTTTAAAAGTAGCAGGCGAGGAGGAAATTTAAAAATTTATTTTTATATTGAGCAAATCTTCAAGAGAGGAAGGAAACATATATGAAGCACAGTAGAAACATTGAAACAGTTGTTGACAAGGCAATAGAAAGGAAGGATGTGAATGATTATTAAGCTAGGAGATGGGGAGGATTGATAAAGAGCGCAAACAGTGAAACGAAAGAGTAACAGGAAAAAGTAAAAAATTTGAATATTGTATTACATACTATAAATACAAACATGTCATACAAACATCGTTGACAATCGTAAACCTTGTAGTGGAACTTCTCTGCTCTGTTCGACGGGTTAGGTTAGCCTCCTGCCCGGCATACGTGCAAAAGAGGGCTCACAGAACCTACTCTATTGTAGGTAATTAATAGGTCATTGACCTGTACACAGATGAAGAAGAAGACTACAAATACGTTAATATCAAAACAGTAAACACGGAGAAACATCAAGAGATAGGGATGTACTCTAATGTATGTAATAATATCACAAATGAAGGAGAGACGTAAACGGGAATAAATACGAAGAAAAAGTGGATATGATTCAAGAAACAGAGACAAAAAGTGTATCTGCTTTATTTGTTCAGTACCATAAGAGAAAGAGGTGATACTAAAGATGCAAAGAAAGCTACGATAAGACGGCGAAGAAGGAAATATGAGGCGTTACAAGGAAATTTAGGAGAAGGAAATCTTAAAGAAAAGAATATGTTGGAATAAAGTATAGTACCACGTACTTTTACACTGAATAATTGTCTGAAAATGAGAATAATCCGAAAATGGATTGGTTGTAGAATGGGAGATAAAAAAACAAGGAAGCTGATTCTGGGTCAACAGTGAGGTAAAGAATAGGAAATAAAACAATGAAAGAGCTTAATGTTTGATCGAATCGAATCGAATTGAAAACATCAAAATACTGAGGAAAGTAGGGGAGAAATATCAAAATAGGTGCTATTTGAAAGAATGAATGACGTAGGAGAATGGTAAGAGAGGCGGTTTTAGGAAAAAGGTTGAAGAAGAAGAATGTAATTTGAAACAACTTAAAAATGTGATCTTAAACGGAGTTTATTATTCCTGTTAATACAATAATAATACAACATTGAAAACAGACGAAGGACAGAAAGAGCAATGAGCGAAACTCGAAAGAGTTATATACAATGAGTAACAACAGAAGAAAAGTGTGGCATAAACGGAGAGGTAGGAAGGAAAACTGGTAACTAGTTTGGATAAGAACGAGAGGTTGGAAATGAAACATCATGAAAAAACATGATTTTGTAATAAAGAACTGTAGTACAAGAAGTGAAAGCAAGTGTTGGGGTGTGGAAACATAAAAGAAGAAAGAAAAATCGTAATAAAGGAAATAATCATGATTTAGCAAGTTTTGAATTTAGATTACAATGTAATGTTGCAAACCTTACTAGAAATTAACCTTCAAGACATTTTGGGGAAGTTCTGTTTCTCGATAAGCAATTGCAAAATTTACTAAGCATTGAATAAGTCTTTCGTATTCTTTCTTATCCCTCCATTTCTTGTTCAAATATCTTCTAAATCCTTCATTTGTGTTACTGTTTTCTTCTTTTTCGAATACTTTGTCTTTAATTACGAGACATGGTGATTTTTTCGCCCATGACTCTGTTGAGCGATTTAAAGTAGCACAGACATAGGGACCTATAGCATAACTTGGACTCCGAACCACGGGAAATGTAATAACTTCTACTCCAGAGAAGATTTACTAGACAGAATATCTCGCTGGCTTGCCATTGACTTGCAACACAAAACAACCGTTAAAAATTTGACGTTCCGGTGAACTGGAAACTGAACCCAAGACATTCAGCGTAGAAGTCTAACGGGCTGAACTCTAACCGCTAACCACCCTTCTTAAATATTTTTAATATACACTGCAGCGACCTTGGTTAGTACATTGGACTACTGCTCTGTATGACCTGGGTTCAATCCTGCTTCAAGGAACATCGGATTTCCACACGGTCGTTTTCTCTCAAAAGACAATAGTAAACCGCTTGGGTACTTCTGCCAAGAACACCTTCTTTGAAAAGGAGAAGCAAGACACTACCCGTGGTTTATAGCCCGCGTAGGTCCTCTATGTTTACTTTACACACAGGCCACAGGATTATAAGAAAAAGTCACCGGTCAAAGTATTGCAGAAAGAAGATATTCATTCATATTTAGCATTTAAAGCCCAAACCTCAGCCCTTTTCTACTAACTAATCCGACAGTATATTAAAACAACCTCCAAACTATTTACTTACCAACTGCGAACAAGATAAGTCAAAAGTCACATGTATGGCAGAAGGGCAGCTTAGGGGTGGGTCATTAGGGGATCGCCCGGCACGTGCCTCTTCCTTCTTCCTCTTCGGGAAGCACCGAATACTTTTCGTCCCGTTTCAAATTGTCAAGCCCTAATTTTGCATTCTTATTTTGATGACTCTCTTCCACCTGGACCGTCTAGGTCGTGTCTGGGGCAACCCCTGACTTCCGACTTTTGCCCTCGTCGCTATCTTTACCCTCAATTATTTCCTAAAAGTGGGCGAAATGAATGGCATTTGTTTACGAGTTTGTCTGGCGCTAAATTTAGATTTTTGAGTTTAAAATTGGAATGTAGCTTTTGGTCTTGTTTTACAATTTTAGGAAAAATTAAGTATTATTGAAAAAAAAATAGTATAAGCCAGCAAAATATCTAAGGTAAAATTTAATGAAAATTTTAATCCTTGTCTTTTTTGAGCGTGTTGTTAAGCAATTTTATTTTATAAATGTCCCTTGCCAGAAAGTCTATTTAGAAGTTATTTTTAAATTCCAAAAATTGATATTTATAGACGAGGTTGGTCCGTCAATAATTACAATATTGCATCTGGCTTTTTTGAATTGATTATAGTATTTGAAATATCTGTTGTGCTCGCAGGGTAATAATGTAAACTTTAAGGTAAGGTTCAATTCTTCTGAATGTAAATAGAATAATGAAATAGAGATAGATAAGATAACGATAAAAAAGACTCAGACAAAGCCTTATTCTTTGTTGCTTCTCTATTTGATGCTTAAAACGAACCTAATTACATTTTTTATCTTAAATGTGGAGATATAAGTGAGGTTGGTCCGCTAAAACAGAAGGCAATATCATGAATAAAAATAATAGTCTTGCTTATTATTTATTAGTTAGTTTAATTGAATTTAGAAATTAGTTATTCTTAGGGGAAAATAATACAAATTGGTAAAACCTTAATTCTGAAAATTTAAGCAGAATAGTTATCTTTTAAGATAACATAAATTTTAACTAAGTTCTTTGATTCTTCGATAATCCGTTAATAATTAAAGTACTTATTTATTTCTTCTGCTTCGTCCTTAAATTAATTATAATTTGTTGCGAAAAAACTTCCCAGAAGAATTAACTAATAACAACAAAATACTAAGAAAATTCAGGGCTTCTTAGAGGCGGCTGTGGGCTAGAGGTTAGCGCGTTAGACTTCTCGGCCGAAGGTCCTAGGTTCAATTCCCAGTACCGCATCATCGGATGTTTAACGGCAGTTCTCCCTCGCAAAGCAATGGCAAACCAGCGAGGTATTCTGCCTAGTATATCTACTCTGGAGTAGAAGTGTTTACGCTTCCCGTGGTTCGGAGCCCACGTTAAGTTGTAAGTCCTCTCTGTCTGTGGTACTTTAAACGCGCAACACAGGCATAGAAGAGAAGATTGCTATGTCTCGTAAGAGATAAAGCACTCGATGAAGATAGGCTTCTTGGTGTCTAAATCCTGTTTTCCATAATAGAATTATAGCTATTTCAGAAATTGTAAAAATATTGGTATGCTCCAGGTTGGTCCGCTAAAACAGGAACTAATATCTCACTTAAGAATTATAATTTCTCTTCTGGTTTTCTATTGAATGTATTATAATTTACGAAATTATATAAATTATCTAAACTATAGCTGAAAAAAATCTGAAACTTAAAGAAAATGAAGAAATTTGAAGGAACCACTATTTAAGCTAAGAGTTTTCTTATATGTTGAATTAATATTTAAAAAAAAATTTATAGTTGAATTTGATAGAGAGGTTGGTCCGCTAATAATTATTTCTACTTTCAGTTCTGTTTATAATTTATTGAAAATTTTTAAAAATTACTTGAGCTTGTAGGAATGATAATATTAATTATTCCAACATGAATTTTTAAATGTTTAGGTTTTCCTTCTAGTAAAATTCTAAAAATATAAGTAAAGTAACGAAATTCTAACACAATAAAAATTGGTTAGACTCCCACTCGTTTAACATGCGCTGCATGTTTAAAATTTCTGTTTTTTTTTGTTTATCATAAAAAGATTTAATAAGCTTGTAATTCAAATTTGAATGTGAAGCTACATCGTCGAATATTAATTCCGCTACAAGTTCTTATTTATTTAAAAATAGTAATTTTTCAAAAATTATTTATGCTTGTAATATAAATAACGTAAATTGGTATAACATAATGAACTCCTTTAAATCGAAAAAATATTGAATCTTTAAAATGGATTTGTATTCATATTCTATGTGCGAGGTTGGTCCGCTAAAATAAAGCTTAAAATTCGCTTCTCGTTTGTTTCTGGTTGAAGTTAAATTTTTAAAATATCTGTTAATCTTGGTCTCGAAGGAAAATAATAAAAATCAGAAAAATATAAACTTTCAAACAAATTTCGTTACAGTTAAAATTCCAAAATTTAAGTCAAATAATGAAGTTTCTTATAGTTATAAGATAATGAAAGCTTTATCCTTATCACTTCATTTGTTACGTGTTTCAAAGATATTCAGCTTCTAAAAAGATTAAAATTCGAATAGAGTGCGAGGTTGGTCCGTCATTGCTTTGCTTCTACTTCTAGTATTCGTTTTCAACATAAAACAATTTTTTTAATTGATTATTCCTATAGAATAAATTTAAAAACTTCAACTGAGATACATTATTAATAATAATAGTTTCCCTTTAGATCGTCGGGGCACCTTGGGGAGAGTAGCAGGTACAACTGCTAGGGCCGCACTACGCTCCAGGGGATTATTATTACCCCAAGATGTTACCCCTAGGTACTCATTTAAGGCTGAATCGACCTAGAAATCAAAATTCTTTTTGAACAAACCACATAGATATAATGGCGGCTTCCAGAGTTCTAACTTGGGACATCTTGCTTCGCTACTCACTAAGTTACATTATTTTGCAACTATGAGATTTAAATTAAACTCTGAAATTCTACGAAACAAAAATTTCAGAAAAAATTGTCTTAATCTTGTTTATGAAACGCCTAACTTTTATTTGTGGAAATTTATTTAATGGAATAATGTATACAGTCTTGGAAATCTGTTTCCTAAAATCCATTTGTGCTGTATTTTACACGCGTTATAGGCTATAATATAAATTATTACTTGCGTTTAAGAGGTTGGTCCGGCAAAAGAGAATATAATAATCCACTTAACAATTGCAATATTACTTCTGATTTATTATTATCCTCTTCGAGTGCTTTACCGCTCACGAGGCGTAGCGATCTTCTCTCCTAAGCCTGTGTTGCGGGTTTAGAGTGCCACAGACATAGAGGACCTACAGCTTAATGTGGGCTCCGAAGCACGGGAAGTGTAAACACTTCCACTCCAGAGAAAATTTACTAGGCAAAATACCTCGCTGGTTTGCCATTGCGTTGCGAGGGAGAACGACCGATAAAATCCCGTATTTCGATACTGGGAATTGAACCCAGGACGTTCAGCGTAGAAGTTTAACGCGCTAACCTCTAGTCCACGGCCGCCTTACTGTATAAAATGAATTGTTTAATCGCACATAATTCAAATACGATGTAAATGTTGGCTTCCGATCCAGGAGTTTGATCTGTCGTTTCTGTGTAGCTTGACTTCCAGATTTCAAACAGGTTGATTTTATTGCTCTTCATCTTTGGGAAAGCATAGAGGATACTTTTCAACCTTATCTGTGCATTCTTGAGCTGTAATTTCACTTATAGTAGTAAAAACATAATGGTTTTGACAGCTAGATATAATAATGTTAATTTGAGAATCTAAATTGAAATTGACATTTTTTCTAAAGAATACAGGTACGATGTTTAAAGTTACTATATAAATTAAAAGAGCAAATAAATAAAACCTTGTAGTTATTTATTGTATTTAATTTGGTGTGCCATATTTAATTTATGTTTTATAAAAGGGAAAGCATAGATAATTATGATTTGACTTTGATATTTGAAATGGTAACTTCAATTTCCCTATGTTTTCTTTTGTTGTGCTTGTTTGTTACCTGTTAGAAAAGTTATATAGAACGACCAATTGTAGCAGCTTCCCTGAGATCAACAAAAAAGGTTTGTGAGAATATTTGACTTGTATTGGTTAAACAATTTATTATTTTGTGTATATGTTTAATATCCATATATGAAAAGATATCTTGTTTAAGAGTTTAATTTGTTTATGGCGCCCGACATAGAGCGTTTAACCAGACACAATTTTATATGCTTTATTTAATTCATTTAAAACAAAGTAGTATAATAATAATTATTTTAAAATAAAATAGGCTAAAACTCAGCATTACTTATTTGGCTCACCAACATGAGGCAGCATTACTTATTTGGCGCCAACCGTGGGGCTATAACACAGTGTAATTTATGTGGCGCTAGTAACGTGGGGCATTACAAGAACTTTGCACGATTAGGCTGTTATAATTGGGATTTAGAAGGAAGCATTGCAAGAATTTTAGCACGATTAGGCTGTTATAATTGGGGAATTTACAATCGTAAGGTGAGTGTTAGGTAACAAGGGAAAATTTTGTCAGGTTTAAATAGCAAGCGTAGGCAAATTATTTTACGATGCATACCAGAAAGGGGAAAGAGAAGAAAATGGTAGAGAAAAAGTTCGAAGAAACTTCAGAGAGGGAACTAGTGTGGCCGAGGGTGAAAGTAAAAAGTGGCGAAAATGTACCAACAATTAATGTTAAAAATAGATCAGAAATTTGAAGAAAATGATAGTAAAATGAACAAAAAATTAGATAAATATAACTTAGACATGAAACAAGAAATTTTAATTTGTTTATGACACCCAACATCGAAAGTTTAACCAGGCACAATTTTATATGTTGTATTTAATTCATTTAAAACCTCAAAGTAGTAATATAATAATTATTTAAAATAAAAGGCTATAACTTAACACAATTTATTTGACTCACCAACGTGGGGCAATATCATATCAATATATTGCTGTGAATTATCTTAATAGATAATTATTAAACTCAAAAGCTACACGTTGGCCTGCGTCATATTTATATGCTATGTAACTTGTCTTTAAATATAAATAAACAAATAATTAAATGAATTTTTTTACGTCGGCTAGCTCAAAATTAAATTATATACGTTGGTTACGCCAATAACATAAATGAAATGAAATATTCTTGTCTACACAAATAAATCAATTTCTTAATTTCCCAGCATATAAAAACCATAAATATCTCAGGGTAACAGTTCGTGACCTCGCTACAGATAGTTATAAAATTATAATAATAAAAGATTACGAAAATATAAGTATTAAACAATTGTGGACTTATCTTATTGATGTACGTGTTAACACGCCTTTATTCTCACATTCAAAATCTGCAACTGTTGCTCGAATCTCGTACTGTTGACTCATTTCTACTGCAATCGTCCGGCTGGATCCATGATCGTAGACAAACAACTCAAACTTTTGTGAAGTGCTTAGAATTTTCCAGAGTATACTTTAATCTTTCAGTATAATCTCATAACTTATTACAGGTAAGTTAACTTTTCCTTATAATGAAGTAAAGAATTCACTTTTAATTTTATATTCTTTAGCTTTTCAGGAATGTTGGAATAAATAACACAATTTGAACTTCCAATTCAAGGTTAGTTTTATATTTTAATAATTTAACACTTTATATCCTTTAACTTTGAAATTATATAAAAAACTTTTAGAAATAACATTAACTTCACAAATAATTATGTAAATAAAATTGTGGACACACCCACAATTAGCAAACTTCAACCTTAATGACTTAATATTTTAAATTTGGAGCACACGAAAATACGTGGTTCCACTTTGAGTGACAATAACCTACTAAAATCCAAAATTGACCCATTTTGGCAACTTTACGCATATCTCAAATTAAAATGGACCAATGAAAATTTAATTATTAATCTTTTTGACCATCATATGTTTTAAATATTATAAATTTGCACAACCCTAGATAACTAAATTATAAATTAATTAAATCAAAATTCATATTTTAATCTATACAATTACAAAACTTTTTACTAAAATTTCATTCAAATTTCATTACAAAAAAATTCACATTTTTTAAATATTCAAATGTGGTCAAAATACATCAAATGAGTCATAAAATTATGAAAAACAATAACAAAATCTTACAATACAATTAAGTACACACAAACATATCCTCCACAAGTACTAATAACAATATAAATAACCAAAATTCAATTATAACCTCACAAACAATACATCCCTCTAATTTCTATAAATTACAAATAAATAACATAATTCAAATAAACAAAATTGCTTCAGTACTTTCCCCATGCAACAGATAAACTAATTAAAACAATACTACCATTTTGGAATTCAAATTAAACGTTTCACACACATATTTACAAAAATATAACCCAATAATAATACCAAAATTTTATCTTCCAGGGCTCCCACACTTGCCCAAAACAAGCAAAACGTCGCCTACTTCGCACATAGACGTCATTATCCTCATTCAAAAGGAATATGCACTACAACTTCACTTAAGTCACCAACAAACCACATCGAAACATCCTCTGATGATCGTACAAGACCTTTTACTCTTATTAGCTATACAAAATTCATATGTTATCATAATAACTTTTCAAATATTTTTTTTTACATGATAATGAAACTAATTATATTCCATTTCAGGTAAAATCAAGACTCCTATCATCAAAATAGCATCCTTTTACATATACGTAAGGCATTACGAAGCCAAAAATTACATCATATCAGGGTTATTTAGTAAAATTAACATAGTTTAAGTATAGTTTGGGATAATAATATAAATATAGGGTAAATAACACAGCATTATATATATATATATATAT
>JABXWE010040967.1:0-23788 GCA_014611495.1 Limonius californicus | reverse complement strand
CTTTATTGATATAGAAACAGCATTTTCATGAACAGTTATCCATTCAAATCACTTCCATAAACGAGTATTTCCTTAAAATATAAAAATTTATTTAAAAATAATAATCTCCTACGCCTATGGTATCTGAAAATAAAAGTAAAGGCTTTAATTATGAAGCAAAAGTTGTACTAAATTGCAGATATACTTAGTATTGCGAGCAATTTTGCTGGTGAGCAATTGTCTTGGTAATCATCTTTCCCAGAGAGCAAACGACGGCGAACAAGTGGTGGCATTAATGCCTTGAAAAGGGTTTTCGGTTAAATATGGATAGTTAAGAATCCATTTTATAAACGATGGCCGTTTTCTTTCTGCTGAGCCTAGTAAAGTAATACACAATTTATTGACAAAACAAAATCACTTATAATTTTTCAAAGTATTCCCCTCTTACGTATTCTTTACACGCGGAAATAAAAAGAAATCGTAAGGTGCTAGGTCTGGACCATACGGCGAATGACCCATTATTTCAATGTATCGGGCATTCAAAAACTCAGTCGTTCGAGCAGCAATGTGTGCCCGAGCGTTATCTTGATGCAAGATGATCCTTCCTCTTGGTCGTTTTCGCGAACATTTTAGAGAACTTGAGGCAAATAAACTCTAGTGTACTATTCGGCATTAACAGTACAACGATCCTCCAGTGCTACAGTGGAAACATGTTCAGTAATTCAAAAAAATGTGGCGACCGTCATTTTGTTTCAGCTTTTTTCACAAACAACTTTTGTTGGAGT
This sequence comes from Limonius californicus, assembly GCA_014611495.1. NCBI lineage: Eukaryota > Metazoa > Arthropoda > Insecta > Coleoptera > Elateridae > Limonius > Limonius californicus. The sequence goes on along the minus strand of JABXWE010040967.1, from coordinate 23,024 downwards.
TGATTCGTTCTCAAAGACCCAAACTGCCGACTGTTGCTTTCTTTCGGGTCATAGCAGTATACCCACGTTTCATAACCTGTAATGATGTTGTACACAAAATGAGACGATCCATTGCCAAAGCAATCCAGTGTAGATCTGCACCATGCCACACTTTTTTCTTTTTGAACTGAAGTCAAATTGTTGGGAATCCAACGGGCACAAAGCTTACGTACCATCAAATGTTTGCGTAAAATGGTGTCAGTTGCTTTCACACCAATTTTTAAAGTTGCTTGAATACTCCTGGCAGTAACATGCCGGTCCTCTTCAATCATGTTTCTTTTCGGTAACCGCCGCTGTTGGCTTAGGAGCTCGAAAGTTGTCATTTAAGGAAAGTCGACTGCATTGAAATTCATTGTACCGCCACTTTACGGTATCTTAGAAACACGACTTGTCACCAAACACTCGATTGATTTCCTCAAAACATTCTTTACGGCTTAAGCCACGTGTGGAATTGTAAACAATCACCGCTCGATAATGTTCTTTATTCAATTCCATGGTTTCTTGGGAAAGGATTACTTTAAAAGTATGTATTATAAAACCTTCAAGTATTTGACAACTTTCACTATAATTAAACTTGCAAACAACTACGTTAAAATGTCAAGCAAAATTTTTTTTAAATGTTACAGCCTGCTAGATTGGCTTAGCGGCAAGAGAACAGCCCTCGTAGTTATATTATACTATTGCCAATGCTCTCATGATGAAAGACAACTAGTTTATAAAAATGTTGAATTTTCCAGCAAATTTATTGCTAAATAATTATTAAAAATATTAAATATGTATTTGCATATTGTTAATTCAGTTTGGTTGGTTCTATCCATAATTTACTACACAAGGAATTGTTTTGTGTAAGGTAATTTTATATATTCAGTAAACTTATTACTATTACTTGATCACACTGGACCGTTTGTTTTGTTATTTCCCGTAGAACAATTTTTGGAACCTGGCATCGATGATTGAACAGAAACTGAATATTTGGATTTTTGCAAAGAAGCAAAAAGAAGATTTGTAATGTGGATTCTAATGAATCTTCAGATGCCGTAATTTTTTTCCAATTACCTGAATCTGTACTTCTTACTATTAACGAGCTTTTCATTTGGTACATTCTTATACTGTACATAGTTACATTACCAAGTTAGTTTGAGAGGAGGACAACTATGAAGACGCAATGCAATACGTATATACAGTGGACAAGCTAGTTATATCTCCTGCTTAAATGAATCAAAATAAGCGTTTTCTATGATCACCCTAGCTACGTTGATAAGCGACCTTTTCACGTGTCGTTTTTAATAACTTCTAGACAATATAACATAGATAGAAATAAGTGAAAAAGTTATCAAAAAAATAATAAAAAAAATTCCAAAAATAGTGCAAAAACACGGTATAATCAATGGACTTCTACGACATATGTGGAATAAATTTAGTGAATTTTTTTCACCCTATTACAAACCACCATCCTTTAAGAACACAATGCATAGAACCGCAATTTCTAAATTTATGCGATTTTTTCACAATCAGAACACTGCCAATACTCTGTTACTAATTTGCTTTACCGTACACTATACGCATTTTCTATCACATTGGCTTTAGTTCGTTTTCCAGCATTCAGGTAGACGGGCCTAAACCCCGTGGCGGATAGGAAACCGAATATAATGATTGGTCGATACAAAAAGTTACTTTTAAGTTTTGGTTGATAGGTCGCATTCGGATCCCCTGAAAAGTAGCTGACGCAACGCAACATGCATATAGCAGGGCAACTAAAATTACATTTTCTTTAATTTAACGAAATAGATGTATGTTGAATGATGAATATCGAGAAGACAGATTTGTTGCTTATTTATGGTAAATTCAGAGGAGATGCGCCTGCAGCCGGCAATTTATGCAGGTTGTTTGCAGCAGGTATCAAAATATCGGGTGCTGATTCCTTTCGCCAAAGTAACAAAAAATGCTTCCTAAAATCCTAAATTCCAAAATACAGCTCTTCAAAGGTGCACCATCGAGGATAACTTTTTTTTAATAGCGTGTGAACCGATTGAACTAGAATTACGAAATGTGGAACATTGAATAAGCTTTTGATGCCAAAACCGATTCTGTATTCAAACTTTTTTTGTTGCCTTTTAAAACTCCCTGTAATTGAGGAGCTATCTAACTAGGAGACCACCATCTCAAACAAACGTATTTAGATGTCTTGAAGCTTCTTTAAGAAACAAAGGTAACTTAGTTGATTCCAGAAGATGTAGGCCCACGATTAAAATAAACTAGCAGTATTAAGAGGCGGAGACCGAGAATCCCCATGTAAGTCAAAAAGATCTAAGCACAAATGTGGGTATTAATAGAATTTTAGATAAAAGAATTCCGAAAGCGAATGTATTTCAGCCTAACACGTTACTTTGTGCACATACTGCATGAAAATAGTCCCCATAGAAGATTGCAATATTGGAATTTCTTTCAGAATCAACATCCCTTGAATCTATCTTTTATAAATAATGAATTCTAAAGAATCTGCACTGGATACGTGTTACCAATTTTCAAAGAATTTTTTCTGTGGCTGTTTTCAGCGGAAGAGTAGGTAACCATATTGTAACCGCACTTCTTCCATGAAAATTTACTTGAACAACATTACTTAAATTTCCAACGAACTCAATGTGCGACAAAAACTTTGGTACCAACACGATGACTGCCCTACTCACTGTAGTTAGATTGTTAGGAATTACTTAAATAATGTATTAGAAGGACGTGGACTTGGATGAGGGTAATTTTGAACATTTACTGAATTCAATAAAATGTTTTGCTATACAGAGAATTTTTCTTTTTAGTATACATAGCCAATGTATACTTTTAAAAGAAACGCGTCAAATTCGCCTATTGTGTAGGCAACCAACTATACCGACAACTAAAAATCAGAAACAAACGTCACTATTGTCAATTATTTGAGTATGAAGGTTATGTTGATGCAGTGTTTATATTAAATAAGTAAATCAAAATGACTTGAATAACAACGACGATTATTATTGTAAAACATTAAATATCAATAACAGAAAACGGAAATGAAAATAAAAACAACAGTTACAACAATTATTCGAATTGGCCACCTTCTACTTCTAAACAATAACCTAACCGGTGTTGATAACCACGCACAGCATTCGCAAGAAAGTTGGGATTCAAGCTATTGCATTCGGTACGTATGCGATCTTTTAATTCATCAATACTTTGTATTGGAAAATTGGTATAAATTTTTGATTTCAGATATCCCCAAGCAAAGAAGTCATTGGGTGACAAATCTGCAGAACGCGGGAGCCACAGTATAGGACCGAATCTTCCTATCCAACGTCCTGGAAACCTGTCGTTAAGAAAATTTCTTATAGCATTCGTGGAATGCGAAGCGGCACCATCCATCTGAAACCACGGGTCATCGATGTTCAAGTTTTCTATTGCCGGAATGATGTTGTTTCTTAATAGCTCTAAAAATGTGGCAGTATTGAGATTACCATCAATAAAATATGGACCGATAAGCTTATTTTCAACTATTCCTAGCCATACGTTAACTTTCCCAGTGTATTGACTGTGAGTTAAGTTTTGTAAATGGCAGTTAAATTTTTTAACAATTGTTTGTATGGTTCGAATGCAAGGAATAGGTCTTTCTGGATATTTTAGTGATTATTTTTTTCGTATAATTTTCAACCAATTAGAACGATCAATTTAGTTAAGTTACCTTGTATAATTTCGATAATACCTGATTATACATAGAGTAGCTCTACCAATCGAAAATTTTACAATAATTTAATTTCCATTGTACCAATTTGTATTTAAATTAATAAATTGTTTATATTTACTTAATTTACTCAATAAATAATCGTATCAAATACAATACGTACTTCAAAATAAATATGGTTATACATCTCAAACTTCCTGCATAATTACAAATGTGTCAGTTTGACAGAATAATCCTCCCGCTTCGCGGTCGGATTATTTAAACTGTCAAACTGACACTCTTTGTAATTATGCAACAAGTTATCGATGCATAACCTGATTATTTTGAAGTACTTATAGTATTACTACTGAAAATAAGTCTGTCACAGTTCTTAAGCTGTTTCCATTCTGATACCACATTAGAATTTCCACTTTTTCGTCTTTACTGTACATGATTGTATAAAAAACGCAAAAAGATACTAAATAAAAACTAATTTTATTTTTTGACATTGAATTAATTTGATTGCTGTTGTCACAGCATGCTTGAGTTGTGTGTGATACTATCGGGTTTTCTTCACCGTAGCATAAACTATTTAATTTCATTTCTTCTGTTAAAACGTGATTACTTTCAGTTTTTATTTTATGGGAATTTATTACGCATCCCTCTGATTTAAATTTTCTAACAATTGTTTGACACTAAATAAAGATTAATTTTATTTTTTAGCATTGAATTAATTTGATTGCTGTGGTCACAGCATGCTTGAGTTGTCTGTATAGTTGGTTGCCTACACAATAGGCGAATTTGACGCGTTTCTTTTAAAAGTATACATTGGCTATGTATACTAAAAGGAAACATTCCCTGTATGTTTCTTCTTATTAGTAAACAGAATATTGAGAATTATAACGAAATACGAACAGATCAGAAAATGTATTAATATTTCAATCAATGCATTTTTGTCCCACTGCTTGGCACCGGCCTCTTCTGTGCCACGTGCGTCTCCTTAGCGCTAAAGTAGAAATACAACTATTTAACCCTAAATTCGCATAACCGACATTTCAAAATATAGTTTTAGCATTGCGATCCCAAGATTGCTAACCGGACTGGAGAATTCTGTGTAGTGGGTTGCAGCACAAGATGCTATATAGCATGAGCAGAAAGTTTAAATTCATCAGGGGTGGCTGTGAAATTTTGAAATCATGTGTATTTTAACACCACAAAACAATAAACTGTCTATAACACTGACAGCTGTTGTATTTAACAGTTTTCCTGACACTTTAAAATTATTATAGTTGCTTTGTTGATTGTTACTTCTTTTTTTTTTACTAGGTGGTGCATTTCATATGAAACGAAGTATTATCTTCTCTGCCACTGATGCTATTTTGGATGGATTTTCACAGCATTCAATAGAAAAAAAATTACCCTTTCAAATTGGTAACCAACATAACCTTTGCTTCCTAACAACATGTTGAAATTTGAAAGTTTGTGTAAATAATTTATAAAATCGTGAATGCACTGAAAAACAATTGAAAAAATAATCAAAGTTACAAATTGTATTGCTAACTGTTATTTAAACTTCTGCAATGTTGCAACTACCATTAGTAACACTTTAAAATAATGAGAGGTATCAGCAATATGGAGCTTGTTCTCAACGCCCACTTTGTTCGAGACTATTTACTTTTTCCAAATTCATGGCTTGGCACGTTTCGTCCTGTGGGTTGGCCTCCACGCTCGCTGAACTTAATCCCTATGGATTACTTTTTGTATGGCAAAATGTGAAAGACGTTGCAACCCCAACGGAAAATATCGAATATATTCGTCTCACGATTGAAAATGCCGTTCACTCCATTCCGAGGCAGAGTATCCGAAAAGCAGTGGATGAAATGAATTTGACGAATACATCACAAATAACGGCGCGCACTTTGAAGAGTGTAAATAATTATTTGGTGTTTTTAAATTTGTTATCTCGTTATCGTTACACCAAGAATACTTTATAGGGTATTTAAGGAGTTTAGATGACAGCCCAGTCTATCATTCAAACTATTTTTCCCACTGACTTTCAAGACATTCACGATTTTATAAATTATTTACACAATTTTTCAAGTGTTTTGGACATAAAAGGATATGTTAGTTACCAACTTGAAACAATAATTTGTTGGTCGATATATGGTAATTTTATGAACATCCAACATGGCGGCCATAAGATGTAAAAAAGTTGACGATCGTAGCCTAAAATCTAGAAGACCTAGAATATTTTTGTTAATGTCATTCACACCATGTTAGATTGAAATACCATGAATAGTAGGGAAGACAATAATTTTTGTACGACATCACAATATTCAGTCTTTTTTGTAATAAATCAGGAACGGATCAAAATATCTATGATTTCTTTTTAAATTCTTAATCTCCATGGAAAATGGCGGCTTTCCTCTGATTTAACCGACCTCGTATATCTTACCGTTTCCGACGCCAAAGCTAAGCAACGAAAAATTCACCATCCTGTATAGGTAATCTTATTTAAGATTAATTAGCTACAGAAATTTGAAAATGTTGAAAGATAAGGGGTATTCGTTTTAAAACGAAATATTAGCACCTTGTCCAGCCCATTCCAAACACCCCGTTTGTAAACAATGTTATGTCATGTACCAGATCGGTGTGAATTACTTCAATAATATAGAGGCGTTGAAAAAATTCACAGTTGGTGGACATCCTGTATTAGTAAATTTAGATGAGTAAAGCTAAGAAGAACATCAAAAGTAACTACAACGCACGTTCTACAATTGATACCATATACTAAGTAACCTAAGCAATGAACCTTTTCTTTTTATTCTAACAAGTGGTCAAATATGTAACAAAAAAATTTACGTCGACAAAAAGAAGAGTTTCAATTCTTAAAATAATAGTTTCTAGTTAAAACTGTCGAGATTGCTAAACTTTATAGATAAACAATTTTTTTTGACAACCCTGTAACCAAACAAACCTATGTTATTTCGTTCCTTTTCACCCGTTGCTGTTCTAGGAAAGCTTATTTCCAGCAAAGCCGTTTATTTCAGGATTCTCTATTATCTCAAGATACTATCGAACCAACGTACCGTCCAAATGTGTTAGCGTGTGCCTTAGAAATAGCCAAAGAATCTTACCCTTTAACATAGTTGCTGAAGGGAAGTTTTTAAATTTCAGAATGCCTTTTTAAATGGTAGCCTCGTTCCACCTAATAAACCCATCACTCCTGAAAAATCTTATTTCTTAGCCGCTAAAGTAAGCCAACAGCCTGTTGGATCCAAGACAGGAACAAATAGCGACTCGTTTTTAACTCCATTACAGTGGCAGGACTGATGCTATCCCTTTATCATTTACTTGATGAGGTCTTAAGGACTGTCACATGGCCTGGCGTAAAACTCAATTTTAGTGAAAATTTAGGACATACATCATTATAATGGAAACGTCATAAAATTTGACTTATAAGTCTGAAAAAGAAAATCTAAAAGTTCTTCAAATTCTATTTATTCCTCCGCTTGCCGAACCCGCTGGGTTCCCGAAAGGTTAAGGTTGCCCTTACAACATTTCGAATTTATCGTTTTGCAAATATGTAGCGGCTGAATAAACTTTTCGTGTGGTGAAGAGGTAAAAATCTCTTCTATAACGTTTTCAATTTCAGCTGCATGTAGAATACGAAAAGGTTTCAAGTTCGATAGAGTTTATTCGGCTTATTTGTTGGTATATTAGCTATTTCCCCGCTCGGAGTACGGCAGCTTTGACACAAAGTTATTGCCGAAAGTTTAGTGATCATAAAGTCTCATATCCGTAGGAAACTTGAATAATCAAAACGTTTTAGAATCGATTCCTCAACTCTCTGCGCACTTTGCCACATTTTCAATTAGACACTACTCTGCTAACAAAAACACGCTACTGCGACGTGTAGTACAATTATTTAGACAAACAAGCAATTTATCATTTGTATTTCATTTAATAAGCAAACAGATTAATTAACCAACATACTAAACTCGGTAATACAAGCAGGAATCTTATTTAGATCACTTCAGGTTAGAAACTCCCTACAAATATCACAACAAAGTTTCTCTAAGTCTAAGATTATAGTATCACAATACTAATTAATATTTGCATTATCAAAGCACCTTCCCTTTCACTAAGATAAATTTTAATGTAATTACCAAGAACACAAAGAACACCTACAAAGAGAATGCCTCGTAACATACAACATAAGTAAGCCTTTAGTAATGGGGCGTGGATTGTTTATAACCTTTAATGGAAATGCGGATTCTAAGATAGTATTTGAAATACGCGAATTTACGTTCTGGTTTCTACGATTAAACTTAAAAGATTTCTATTAACAATCCGTATTGAAAACAGATTGTAATGAACAATCGTTTGTTATTTCTTTTACGAAACAGCCTATTACAAAACAAAACTTCAATGGCATTACAATTATTCTCTTCTAACACACTCTCGGGTGGTTTCGTATTATCTGTGAAAATTTGCATGCAACTTGCTCTCAACACAGAGGTGCTGAAAACACAAAGTGGATTTAACTACAGTCCAATACTCTTGCAAACGTGCAATTTCCGTATTTGTGGTCATCGAAGCTTAATCTTGTTGCGACAGCTCAATTCTCATGCATGAACTATTTTGTCCTCATAGAACTCTCTACACGTATTTAACGTCTCTATTTATTTCGTAAGGTTAGCTGACTAATTACGGATGCCGTTTTGCTACTGTTCGTAATAAAATGTTACAATGATATAATACTGATTCCTTATTTCTAACAAATATACAAACTAGAGTCGATATATTATGTTTAACACCTTTTATAAGCAGTTTAAATTAATTGAGTGTCAATGGTATGCGTTTAATGCGCATATATAAAGAACCTACAGCTTAACGTGGGCTCCAAACAATACAACGTACCTACAACACTTTCACGCCAGAAAATAATGAGTACAACTTACCGTGAACTTCTTATTTAAAATTGCAAAAACGTATCACTACTTTCGTGATCTACTAACAGGAGATAGGAAGGGAGTTCACCGATGTAATTCAAAAAGAAGGAGATTATTGATACAAACAAGAAGAGTTCGGAGAAATATCGAAGACTGGGGTATTTAAAGCTCTTCATTCCACATAACACGAGAAAGCTGCTGGTCCCAGTGCCTTTTCAAAGGGGTTGATCAACGTAGGATCTTCAGTTCTCCTGGATCTAATAACCCTCGTATTTAACAAATGCCTCGGGGGAGAAGCGGTACCAGAACTAAAAGAAAACTTACATCTCATTAGTATATAAAAACAATAATACAGGAGATTGTAGATATTATCAAGGAATAAGTGCCGATAATCCACATTAGAAATGATGGCTCAAGACTCTGAAGAACAGAATGGTTCCGAGCTGGTAGATCCTATGTTAATGAGATATTTGTTCTTCAATAGCTAATAAACAAAATATTAATCCATGGGAGACTAGTCCGCTTGACGTTCGTAAAGCGTACGACACAGTTCCCATAAGTAGGTTATGCGACAACCTCTAACTTTGTAATGTCGACAAAACGTATATTACGACTATAAGGAATTTATATGAAGGATGTATTGGTCTGGTTAAGACGGGTAAAAGACTTTGCCAAAAATTATTTATAACTAAAGAGCTAAGGCAGGGGTGTTCCCTGGCGCCAACTCTGCCCGAGATCCATCTAAAACAGGGGTCGGTATCTTTTTCGAGGGATCGGGCCATATAAGTAACCAATAAACAGAGCCCGGCAGGTGGGGGGCAGACGTCATGCGACATGTCTAAGAAAAGGGCTTCCTATAAGGTTAGGTAAAATGTTATGTTCGTTTAATTTTGCCGCTTCATAGGAATTAATGTCTTATTTTAATTGCCACTCTTAAGTCGATTACTATTTTATTATTTTCAAAGATTAAGTTATAGGAAGTCACTTTTTCGAAACTTCCGAAAGTGAACGTTTGACATGTAGGTATGCTTAGTCTGTCTATGCCGATCGAAAACAGTTCTTAGAACCCATGTCTGCAGAATTGGCCCGGAAGTTCGAGGTGTAAGATTTTGTTTTTCTTCCTTCCTTTCTTCCTCCACCATATTTCGTCATATGGTGAAATCTTCCAGCCGATGGAGATTTGCGTTGCGTTTTCTCGGTAGTCGACTTAACATCTCCTCTCAACCCGGTTGCTTGTGAAGATCTCAGCGCTGAAGCCAAGTACTGAAGGGGCTGCTTGGGTTTTCAATGGGTGTCCATCGCATGAATTTTCGCATAGCTGTTATCACCGTGGTGTGACCAGCACCATCGACAAGTGTCGGATTTAAAGAAACACGCTATATTTTAACCCTTGGAAGGCAATTCATTGCGAATTTGCTGATCACCTTTGGCGGATTAATATCGAACCCTTGCTGTGACCCTATGAATGTGCCGCTGCTGCGTAAAACGCGTTGGGAGTTTGTGCGGCGAATATTTTGTTCCTGAATTTCCCGTTATCCGAAAAAAGTCTTGGCCCATAACGTCGTCACCATCGTGATCCAGCTTTCAGTGGTGTGCCTGCGATTTTTGCCTGTTTCTTCAGGACCTAGGAACACCCCAAATTGTACCTCTCTCTCTACTCCCTACCGCAGAATACTAAGGTAAAACTTGCCAATGTACATTACAGTAATTGTTTTCCCCTGTTTATCAGTGTTTTGTTCAAGACTAAGAAATAGAACAGTTTAATCCCCTTGCAATATTAAAAGTAAGGCAACCTTCAGTTGCCCAGCGTTTCATTATTCGTTGAGGCTAAAGTTTAATTATTTCTGTAAACTCGAACGTCGCTGGCTGCGTAGATCTGTTCATTAAAGTAAATATCGCAAGCCAGGGACGGCGCGCTGTTCGGTTTGGATGTTGCAACAATCCTTTGTTTAGCCCATAGTTTTCTTCTCTTGCTTGTGCAAAATTGTATTGTTTGTGAGTTATATTTTACTCAATTGTTTTAGATGCAGTTAAACCGTAGTACAATCTTTTATTCTGGTGTATTTTATTGTATGCATGTACTTTGTAGACATTATATACCGGAGGAGGCACAATAAAGGTGAGTCTGATTCCCCTAAGCTGCTGGCTTCTCGGCCTACTACGAGAACCTGCAATCAGCTGTGATTTGGAAGGTGGCGCCTACTAAATTTGACCTACTCTGTACAGAACTACGTTCGATTTCCCTCACATAAACGTTTCTCGTGAACCACCCCTACTCCTCTGAGTTAAGCCGAAGGCACTTCCATCTTCCCTGTTGCGGGTCGACGAAAAAGCTCGTTTGGTCCGTAACAAAGAATCCAGTAGCACTATCTTAACCCTTAAGGCGAAAGGTGGTATATTTTTCGATACACGAAATCTTGATACCACTTCTGCGGAAAGGGCATTGTACAAGGGGTGGCGTGTAGCAGTCAGTTCTCTTCCGGTGAGTACTTGCGAGCTATTAGGGTTTGCTGTAGTTTGTAGTATACCACGTCACAGATTCACTACTATACCGTCAGTTTTGTGATTAGTGAAACCAGTAAAAGGAATCAATCGACAATTGATCTCGAAGCAAACCGTTGCAAAGTTTTCAATTTTTTGCTTATATTAATGTAAATGTAAATTGCTTCTCACTTAGCCATAATTTTATGATATGTTATTGAATTTCATATTGTTTTGTTTTAATAATTCGGTATTAAAATAAAAAACGGTATACAGTAAAATTTGTTGATTAATTTTGGGAGACGTCTCCACTTAAGGATTAAGGTTCCAGCAATAATAATAATAAAATCACGATTAAACATACAAAATAAGTGGTGAAATGGACCACCGCAACAGGATGATAAGGATTTTTACAAAAAATGATGAGGGTCGTACTTCTTCTTCTTCGAGTCCTTTATCTCCTACGAGACTAGAGATCTTCTCTTCTATGCCTGTGTTGCGCGTTTAGGGTGCTGCGGAGACAGAGAACCTATAGGTTAACATGTGCTCTGAACCACGGGAAGTGGCTTCTACTCCAGAGAAAGTTTACTAGGCAGAATACCTTGCTGGTTTGCCATTGCCTAACGAGAGAGAACGGCCATTAAAAAATCGATGTTCCAGTACTAGGAATGAAACCCAGGAGCTTCAGCGTAGAAGTCTAACGCTCTAACCTCTAGCCCACGGTCGCCTCGAGGATCGTACAGAAAATAATTTTTAGGCGAAACTACGGTGCCGCACAGAAGATCCTACTGGAACGCATGCGTTTTGCGGACCGCGAGTTGCCTTTGATCTAGAACAAGCTACCACTTTGTGGAAATGTAAATGCGAAAGAATCGATATGACTATATGTGAAGATACATTCTACACTTTATTTTGGTCGATGGAAACGTTTCAGTTTACGCCGCCGAAGATGACGCCACTTATATGTTAAGTTAGTGGAAGAATATTGGCAATGAGGACTAGAACTATACACACCCAAAAGTGAATAAATACCTAGTAGCTGGAGAACGAGAAAAGGTCTTGATAATGGAAAGTGATGTTTAAGTATGTAGAAGTAATTTTGACAAAGAACGGTAGACGCGATTATGAAATTAGAAATAAGAGGAAGCGTGCAGCCAAACAAATAAACTCGCTAATACAATATGTACAGAATGAATCTATACGAGAATAAATGAAAATTTAAAGAACAATCCCCGATCCCAAGACTACTAATATGGTATGGATGCTGACCATAGAAGATGGCGGAGTAGTTATCGTCTGAACGTAGGCGCAGAGGTAGACTAAAGAAAATATGGAAACAAGGTATCCAAGATATCATGGATGCCAAAAAACTCCATGAAAGAGATTAGAGGGATAAAGCCCTAATTTCAAATTACCAAGAACTTCACCACTCTATAGTAATTCAATATCTCTTTCATCTATTTCAATTTTTGCGTTACCCCAAATTTTGTGCTCACCAAAGTAAGATCTGAATCAGCTAATCATATACAACACTTACTCTTATGTATTTATGTAGGCATCATACCAGGAAATGTTTCGATTCGATGATTAAAATTAGATGGTAGGCTTTTAGACGGATTTATTCCTGGAACGCAAAATGCATCTGTGTGGTATAACCATTTTTTACAATGGTTAAAATACTACTTCGAAAAAGTAAACCTGCATGTGATTACCCCGCAATTATTATTATATTACCAAAGCTTATTTATTTTAAATACGTTTATAGTAGTTTTAAAATAAATACTAATAACATTTTCAACTATGGAACTTGGTTTCGATTTAAATAGAACTATATCGGGTACAATAATCTCATTGATATGCTAGGATTTATTAGCGTTATAATTACTAAAATACTAAATAATAACAAATATCATGGGTTATAAATACATAGTACATACATACACATTGTTTATATTGCGCGCAGCGTACAGATTGAATTGGCACATTATCATATTGTTCATTCAAATTCCAGATATAGCTATTATCGTTCAAAATGTAATAATACTAAAAGGAAATATATAATGAACATTGATGCAGAGTTGCATTAAGCGGCTAAATTCTAGGTTAATTGTGAAATAGTATACATCTTCTAATAATTGCCTCCGTAAATTCAAAACCAACTTGCATGAAAAATATGGCACAGGAACTGCACAAACGATCTACAACTAAGGGAATTGCAGTTAATTGGTAACTCGATATCCTCTACCCAGTAACGGAAAATAAAATACTAGAAGAATTAATAGCCTAAACATTCTTCTTTTCCACGTCCATATAATATTTCATTTATACGTTTAGATAAAATAGTACAAATCCTGTGTCATTTAATAAACATAGCGGTTTACAGAGATGTAGTCTCAGCGGCATTAAAGACTATAGTGATAACTCAAACTATTAATAGTAGCAGTACAATTAGTAAATAATTATAAGCTACCGTACCTATATTACATTTCACATATATTAACGACACCTGAGAATATCCACAAACAAGAAGCTTACAAAATTCTTTAGTACGAAAAATGTAATTACCGATAAACAGTTTAACTTTAGATAGTAGATAAGTAGAGGAACGATGTTTTTAAATTTTAATGGTAGTCATAATTTTGATAAGAAATTAAAGCAAACTATTGTTTGATACTTCGCCTAACAGTAAATTAACCTGTAAACTCTTATTTGAATTCGCAACTCAAGTAGAAATATTTGTAAAGCAGCTTTGGTGTTCCGCAGGGAATTAATCTCGGACCTATACCGTTCCTTATACACATACATGACTACAAGAGTATTTAGATATTTTTGTAAACAATACAGTGGTCTTATTTGGCAAATAAGACTGATATACTTCAGTAGTTAATGTAACACAGAACTTAAACTACTCAAAGCTTGACTAACCAACAGCTCGGCTAATAAATAGAAACCAGAAACGCTTACGATTGATTGGACGAAGTTGAGTTCTTTTAATGTAAATAAATCGATCAAGTATACGCACCAAATTTTAAAGTGTGTTCAGCTCGTCAATACCTAGTGCCCCACCATAATTGCATAATATTTCACCAGAGTATTCTTGGGCGAAAAAGAAGTAAGAAAGTTCTAATAAGTCTCTAATAGTTTCGAAGATAAACATTAATTTAAAAAAAAAAGATTAAAAGTAACCCAAATAAACTGTTACAGAAGATGTTCAATGTGGTTCACTTGCTTCAGCGCATACACGAATTCTCCTAAAAGAGCTTCTTATTTGTTCACAAATCCCCGGAACTTGTCTGACTTGAATAAAAACATTGTTGATTATATTTTTTAAATCATCTAGGTTTTGAATAGATTGAGAATATGCGCATTGTTTCAGATAGCCCTATAAACCAAATCAGACGGATTTAGATCTGGTGAACAAGGCGGTCCTAGCACAGGACGACCTCGCCCAATTCAGTTATTGTCGAATGTTTTGGTTAAGTAGTTTCTTACTTCGAAGGAATAATATGTGGGTACTCTATCATGCATATAATAAGCAGTTGGACGAGTTGGTAACGGATTGTAATCAAATATCGCTTCCAGCAAATCCCGTTTCGCGTAAAAGTGGCTTCGTCGGTAAATAAAGCATTCGCCGGGAAATGAACGTTTACTTGTTCTTGAAGTATAGCCCAACTACAAACAGCTACTCTGCTTTCATTGTCTCCTCCGAATAAAGCTTTCAGTAGTTGATAGTGGAAGGTATGTAAATACTGCTCCTTAAGAATTTGCCAAACAGTAGTTACCTCGTACACTGTTATCCATGGTGGAAAGTCGACTTGTAGTGATTGTTGGATCTTCTTCAGCTCTCCCCAAAATGGCTTCTTTCAATTGTAGGGCCTAATATTTGCCCTTTCTCTGGTTTCTTTCACTTCTACACGTTCCGTATCTCGAAAACATTGGAATACCCTTGCATATATTTGCTGGTGCGGTAAACGATCATCGGGATATTGTTCTCCATACAAACGCGTTGCTAACAGCGAATTTCCGTCGGATAAACCATATCTATTAACCCTTCCACAGGATATGTAGTCGGGGCCATCACAACAAATAGGAAGAATGTCTAACTAGATATATGAAAATTTTAACAAACAAGTAGTAAGCTTACTTAATGCAATTTACTTAAATCGGTACATATCCTGTGGTCTCCTTGAGGGACCTCGGTGGAGCAGTGCGGCTACGCGCTGCCACTCGAAGTCACAGTGAAATTCGGTGAAGGTTTCGAATGCCGAGTTAAGTTTAGGGTGCATGTTGCATAAATGATTAGTGTATAAGGGACGCCTGCATCCCCTGAAGTAATGCGAAAGCGTCTGCGGGGGAGGGGGACGGTAGTATGAATGAAGGAAAAAAAAGGAGGACTTGTTTGCTTGTTTTGACACAATAATACCCTGATGAAGTATTACGCAAGGAAGGTAGGACTGTATAGTTGAGCTAGAATATGTAATTGCGAATCAATTTAAAAAGTAGATAATCAAATATGATTAGACGCCGCTGGTCTGAACAGATTTCATACTCAACACACAAAATTAACAATTGTGATTCACTTTGAACCTCTTTCTCGGCTGACTATTTGCCCATAGATATTTTTGCAAGCGTCATCATATAAGTATATCCACGTATGTGTATGACACTTTCCGGAAGTTAATATTTGAAGCTGCCAACATAATCCTATCCAGGAAACATATAGACGTAATGTAAACTAAATAATCGTATTATGGGCAAGGATTCGCCTGTCTGTTATTTCGTACTCCTGCATTTGCATAATAATTTTTCACTTCGTTAATTAAGTGTAAATGGGCAGGCATGAGTATTACTTAGTTGTGCTAACATTGTATCAAAAAGGCGATTCAATAAATATAGACAGCAAGCGCTTCTAATCTGTCTCAAGTACAACCATGGAGATGCATTTGCTATTCTCTTTCATTATAACATTATGAATATGTAGTAAGTCGGACAACAGGCGACGGTTGCGTTGTAACTAAAATAGATAAGTTGCGAATAGACGCCACTAGCAGCCTAAGTTCATCTATTTTAATTTAGTTACCTATATAATTAAGAGTTTACAACAATTATTCTGTGTACCTTCAATAAATTTCAACATTTCAGTAATTTCACATGGTTTTGCCTATATATATTGCTATGAATAGTTCACTAATATAATTTTATTTTACATTTACAAACTTTTTATATAATGTGACAAGTTGTAATTGCCCCACGTTGGCTAGCGTTATACATATATGCTATGATAATTATTATAAAAATAAATAATTATCTTATTAAATATTAACTTCTGTTACATAAATAA
The DNA here is from genome assembly GCA_014611495.1 of Limonius californicus. Taxonomy (NCBI): domain Eukaryota; kingdom Metazoa; phylum Arthropoda; class Insecta; order Coleoptera; family Elateridae; genus Limonius; species Limonius californicus. The sequence continues at coordinate 6,520 of JABXWE010040967.1, read as the reverse complement.
AATATCAAAGCCCCACATTGACTAGCCATAAATATATGCTATGAATAGTTATTAATAAAAAATTATATTATTTATAAAACGATAATAAATTTTTAATATTTTCTCACAAACTTAAATTTAATCTAAACAGGCATATAAAATTTTCATGAGACATCTCAGGGTTCATATGATGTAAATAACGTGGCTTCCTTAATATGATGGTTACATACAAATATTAATTAAATTAAAAAAAATACCTGCAGAAATTATCTCTCACAAAGGTTTTGAAATGTACTATAACACAAAGTAGTTCCAATATCTTCTAACATCTATAGCCATTTGAGCTCGACCAAATCTTCATTATTCTTTGATCAGCTGAGTGCAGTTATGAGTAAAGATGCAGGATCATTGTCTCCACCCAAAATGTGTTGAAATTGAAGTTATAATACTTCAAAAGTATCAAGAAACTTGTAATGTAGAACAGGTAAGAAATAAATTTTCTTAATTTCTTACTTAAGAAACATACTTTCAACTTCAATTAAATAATTCACTTTGCAGGAAAATCGAAGATAATTAAACACAAATTCCAACTTAAAAAACACCAGGTAAGTTTTATTGTAATTAAGAAAACAAACTAAAACAAGTTAAATTCGAACACAAAATAACTTTTGTTTACAAAAATAAAGTTTTAACGCGTAACCTCAAATATTACGTGACCAATCACAAACGACTCCGCCCAATAATATTCAAAATTCGACCAAACTGGCCTTAATTTCAATCTCGGAGCAACACTAAAATACGCGTTTCTCGTAGAAGCGCTTAAACAAGCCTAAATTTCTATAAAATGCCAAACTCCTATCTCAAATTTGAGAATGCACCAACAGCACACTAGGATTTTATCACCCCTACTCAAAATTCTTATCAAATAAATTAAAAACGACTCCTACAGCCTAAATAAACAAATATTTCAAAAAATTAACTTCATAAGCGTAATCTATGAAAAATCTAATGGTATTAAATTCATGAAGATTCTTAACAAAAAATAAACATGTGCTTTCAAATTCAAATTTTCACAAAAATCTTCAATTAAGCTTCCAAACCACTAAAAACAATTAACTAAACCTTCGTTAAACTTCATCAACAATCTGTTATTAACATAATAATAATCAAAAACAAAATCTAACCCCCAAATATGAAATTTTTATACAAATTCAAAATTTCTTATTTTAAACAGTTATATTCCTAAATAAAAGTATACAAAAACCTTTTTCTTATAAGACATGAACTATTAACTACAATAATAAATCTTAAATTCTTAAATTAACCTTAACATGCGCAATTTCATAAAGTTTGTATGACAATATTAAAAATATTAACTTTACAGGCCCCCAACATTATTTTGGACACCTTAAATCATCATAAAAATGAAAACTAGACGACCCCACAACTATTCAAACAAATTTCCACTGAAACCACCGTTCCAACGCTACACAGAGTACATCGTGGAACTACGAAAGCTCGGAATATACCTTTTCATATTATAATGTTTAATGTTGTTAGATTAAGAATAACCTCTTATAGAGCATGATTTAGATTACAAATAAGCTAAATAATCTTAATTTTAGTCATAATCTGTATTATTAACAGAAGAAACAGTATCCTTTCAAAATGATCGAAGCGTTACGTAAACAAAATAAAGCATATAGGGTAAATAACACAGCGCTATATATATATATATATAGTGTTTTAAGACGAGCGATGATGCTACATAAAGATAACGATAATAAATACAATAAATTACGATACTATTATTGGTACATAAATAAAGGAATTATACAGGTCTGTTGACGACTCATCCTATGGCATTGTGTAAGAAGTTTGATTGCCTTCCCCAAAAATGGCAGTGATAGTGTTAGAAGGTCGATGTGGAGTAAAACAGCGTTTACAAAAATGAATATTAAATTATATACTTCATAATAATGCTGTGTGTTTTGATGGTAGATTTATTTGTGCGTTGTAATTTATTACTGAAGGTACGTATTCCTATTTACTTTAAGAGTACTTAGTACACACAAAGGGCTGTGTGTCCCAATTTAAGAAGAGATAGGGTACTGTGTCCATCCAAGGGGATGTGTGTCACAATTTATTCAGAGAGAAAATAATGTGTGACTTAAAAAGGCTGTGTTTCAATTTATTAAAACAGTGGGTACTATGTGAACCCATAGAGCTGTAAGTCCCAATTTATTAACTGAGAGAGAGAAAGAGAGAACGAACACTATGTATACCCAAAAGGCTCTGTGTTCCAGTGTATTAAGAGAGACAGCTATATATGCACTCAAAGAGCTGTTTGTCCTAATTTAATAACACAGACCTTACTGTGTGAACCCAAAAGCAGCGTGTATTTAATTTATTATGAGAGAGGTTACCATATGAACCCAAAGGGCTGTGTATTTTAATGTGCTTTAAGAGAGGGTACTCTTTCAATTCAAACAGCTGTGTGTCTCAATTTATTAAGAGACAGAGAGAGAGAGAAAGAAAGAGAGACAGAGAAAAAGATAGAAAGAAAGAAAGTACAGTGTGATCCCAAGAGGCTGTTACAATGTATTAAGACAGAGAATACTATACGAACATACAGAGCTGTGCGTCCCAATTTGTTAAAAGAGATCAAACACCATGGCTGTATGTGCCAATTTATTAAGAGATACACCTCTATGTGAATCTACAGGGCTGGGTGTCCCAATTTATTAAGACAGGTGGTACTGTGTTAATCCAAAGGGCTATATGCCCCAATGTATTATGAGGAAGGGTACTGTATGGACCTAAAGAGTTGTGTCTCCTAATTTATTAAGAAGGAGGGAATACTATGCGAACTCAGAAGGCTGTGTATTCCAATGTATTAAGACAGAGCATAATTTGTGAACCTTAAAAATCTGTGTATTCCAATTTGTTGTTAGAATAGGGTGTTCCTATTATTAAATGTGTATGTCCCCATGCTTGGTTATTGGGCTAGTCCGAGGTTTCTACTGGGACATGGTTTGATGACAATCGAATTGACACGGCCATTGGGCTTCAGTAAGTAAATTTCTTCTGTGAGTTATAACTATTAGACTAATATTTGCGATAATGTTTTCATGTACAATGAAGTCCCCGTTCATTTGCTGTTATATGCAACTGACTAGGTAGCAGCGACGTAAGCACTATGTGAAATGAGATAAAGAGCACGTTTCTCAACAGGTGTCCCTTGTGCAATAGAAAAAAGCGCGTTTGCAGATAAATAAATAAGTTTTTTTCTAAGGCTGTTTAAAATCGCATCTCTAACAGATCTTGTAACAATAGTTCAGCAACATTTTTAAATAATTTGATTATTAAAATACTAGTGTAAAGTGTTTAGACAAGAATACCAATTAATATAAAATATTTAAGACGCTTATAAATAAAAAATGATTGTGTTCTGGTATATTTCGTAAGAACTTTAAGCAAAGCACGTTTATACCACATTTTTTGACATTCACACTACCTCCCCGCCGGAACCGCTTTTGCATTACTTCAGGGGCTGCAGGCGTCTTTTACATACTAGCCATTCATGCAACGTGTACCCTAAACTTAACTAAGTAAAATACGATCATCGCCTCAGCCGAGGTTTGATCTCGCCGCCGATTGAGCCGCATTTCACTGTAACCTCCACTGACAGCGCTTGTTCGCACTGCGCCATCGAGATCCCACGTTTATACCACCTAAAGCTACCACGTTTTAGGTGATTACAATCTCCCATTAATTTTACCAAGTCATAATGACTATGCTAAACGTAAAAATTTCGTGCAGTATTATTGAATTTGGGTTAAATGTAAACTGTGAAATATTCATTGTTATCGAATGATATAACATATAATATTGCTAGTTCATAGAATTATGTTCCTATAAATGGTCAATAGAATTATAACAATTTCTGCTTTCCTAAATTTTATTTCCAAAATTGTTACAATCTAGATTGACTAACATATATTTGCAACTATTTGTCTAGCTACGATTAAACTTGACGGATACCAGCGCTTACAAAATTTCAGTCTACTAATTAAAATATTATACTTCTCTATCAACTTGACATCCAGTTTACTGCTTATGATAGTTCTAATCAATATTGTATACAGTAAGCGTGTTTACAAGTCTATATGAGTCTAAGCTCCACACAACGCAGTTTAGTTGAGCCTAATTTGTGGTATATATATCGAATAGTTGCTACAAGGCCTACAAGTAAAAATATTCTTACTGTTCAACCGTCTGTTTATTAATTTGTTTTTGTCTCTAGTTGCTATGTAAGTGTATAACCACTGTATATCGAAATTCATGTCACTTGTTGATTAATACAATATAACGTGTTACTCCAAACAACACACTGAATTCTGTGTCACAAATCTGTATCATGACAATATTTAGGAACGCATTCAAATCATTAGTAACGGAGTAGTACTAAACAATATATGATATGGTTTACTTTCCGTAATGCAGCCTTATTAATAATTGTAACTGTTATCACGTATAATACAAAAAACTACTCTGCAACGCATTTACTATTTTCTTAATCATGTAAAAACGAATTTACAAGCTCTGGTGAATTCGGCCAAAATAAAAAAATGCCAGAGTTCCTAGTTCTACTAATAAAAATGTGAGAAGGGTTCACAGACATTGACAATTTATATTTTACATTTAAGCAAGAAGCTTCTAACAGTTACAGATAGATTAGGGTTAAGGTTTTATTATTAATGATGACGGGTTTGCATGAAACCCGTGACAGTACTTTTCACGACTCTTTTGCAAAATAAAAATAGAATTAATATATTCTGGCATGATTGCTTTGCAGAGTAAAATATTCCGTCAAAGATACTATGCAATCAGATCAAAGTAAAATCTATGTAGCAGGTAGAATGATTAAAAGCTTTGTGTAAACTTCTAAAACATATTTTAAATAACTTGTACATGAGGTTATGAATATGATAAGTTAAATTTAACATGTGTAAATATAAAATTAATTTATTCATTTTAATACAACGCACAGTCAGAATTTTGCTAGTATTTTTTATATAGTCGCTCACCAAAGGCTTTCCTGTAAGATGTATTATTTTTAGTATATAATTCGTTCTTTCTTGGTCAGTTTTGTTTCTTACCTTGGCAGGTCGAGTCCAAATAGGAATCATTACTTTAAATAAATTCCGGTTGTAGGAATAACCCATAGGTAAAAACTTATAGTACTTATATATATATATATGCATACAAGGTAGGTAGTCACTTCCAAAGTAGATATACACCAAACGTTGTCACTTCATATATAACGTAGTGACTTCCATTTTCGGAAGTCACAACGTTTTCCTTGTTTTTTTACGAATTTCAAAACTACAGGGTACGTAATGCCTAAATACAAAAAATGTTGTGGAAGTGACTATGACCTCCCATATCTGCAGATCGGTCTTTTAGTTCAGCTATAGACCGCTGGCGCTGGTGTCGCTTCGTTAACGTGAGAAACGGTCAACACGAAGTCACTTCCGTTAATGAGAGGGTATCTTATCACTTCCGTTTATTGGCAACGCTGTTTTCGCAACTACCTTGATTTGCATTAAGAATAAAATTGCGCTGGTAGTTTAAATGGCTGGTAATATTTGCTGTTTATACATCATTCCCGCTACTTTTTGCGATCGCTACCGGGGCTTCCCCGTTGAAGATGTGAAAGTTTGATTGTTTGATGAAGTTAAAGGTTAAGATGTGTTCTCGAGGCAATTTATTAATGGCACTAACACATAAAAATACAGCTATTTGTATCTAGAAGTAAAATGAATCTCTTTGTTAATCCACAAAGTAATTTGCCCGTTTACAGTTTACACCGAGTCTTATATAAATGGTAATTTGATGTAATGTTTAATTCTTTGTTAAACTGAACAAAATCGCATCAGACTTTGTTTAATAATTAATAAAATGCCATTAGAGCTATCAAGTTTATACGATTCTGTTTCGCCTAAAGGTTCCCCTACACACGCAATTATATTGCTCAATAGTTGGTTGTGCAATTGCTAAATTTGATATTGCGTAAAGATATTGTCCGTTTATACCATATATTGTTTAAAGATTGAGCACATTTGAAATTTCATATACAATATTCAGCGAGATGGTGCGAGTGACACGATGACAACAACTCAAGAGCGCAAATTTCTGTCGGAATTTATAAATTTTGATGGGCAGTATCCGATGTGCGGTAAGGAATATTGTGATAGAAATAAGAAGAAAGAAGTTTATAAGATTTTGGTAAAGAAGTACAAGGAATTTTGGCGAAAATGCAAAAAATGACAAGGAGAAAAAAGTTAATAGTTTTAAATACCATCCTTTGGACCAACGCCGTTTTTTGGTGTTTTGCAAGCAAAACTTAATACAACATATTTCTCCTTTTTTCGACTTCCTATTAACTCTCTTTCCAGAACTCAACTGAATATTGCGCAAAAATATTGAATCGTGTAGGGAATACAAACTTTGTGCAATAGAGTTGCGCAAGCAGAAA
>JABXWE010040962.1:0-13753 GCA_014611495.1 Limonius californicus | reverse complement strand
TGTAAACACTTCTACTCCACAGAAGATTTACTAGGCAGAATACCACACTGGTTTGCCATTGCCTTGAGAGGGAGAACGGCGGTGAAAAATCCGATGTTAAGGTGCCGGGAATTGACCCCAGGACCTTCAGCGTAGAAGTCTAACGCGCTAACCTCTAGCCCACGACCGCCTCAATGTTGTTATATAAGTAGGTAAAATTGAGCGTACACAAAAAAGAAATGTTTTATATTGGGTTGCGTCAATCACTTATAAGCGGCGCCAATTTAGCCGGTCCTAACTGTATCAGCTTTTATGTTTTAGTAGATTAATCTTCCATTGTTGAATTGGTAAAGAAATTAACTTCAGAAGCTTTCCCCAGGCAAAGTTACTTTAGATAGTTTAAGTTCAATAGTTCTTACTGAATATGGCAACAATGCCGAAATACGTATTCAGGTGTGGTAAAGCTTGTGATGGTAAAGGATTTCATCGGTATTTGGTCATAAAATAAAGGCAAACCTAAATTTGTGATCCCCCATCAAATGTTGATGACCAATACAACTTTGAGCAAACTGTTTTACAGACAGACCAGCGTGCTATAACAAGTTGATTGGTGCAGAAGTCATGGGTTCTGAATACATGTTTTCCTTCTACTTACACATCATCAGTAAACATCTCTTGATGATCCAAAATGTTAAAGGAGAAACAAATACCAGCTTCAGTAAACACCGGCGAGAAAATTTGACTGCATCGATGGAATTCCGTCATCCATCTACACCTCCATAATGTATTTGGTAAAGTAGGAGCTACCTGAAGATTAAAGCGGTTTTAGAAGTCGGGTTATGTGTTCCTAAACCACAACTTTAGGAGAATTTACCTTTGTTATATAATCTAACATTTTTTCATCGACAAATGAAATATTTATATCTTCTCTGTTAGTGCATAGAAGATTCACGTACCCATAAAATTCTAACCTATAATAATATCCTAACAATTTGCTATAACACTTCATCATATCACTTACTGTTCCGCTGTTAAAGAATTATCCATCAATTTCGAGTGCATATCGGTGTAGTTAAAAAAATTGGTATCGCTTTTTGTTTCGGGGCAGATGGTGACTGCGGGAAATGGAATTTGGAAAATAGGAGTTTGACTTGTGGCAAAATTCACAATTACCGGATACAACTGCCATTTAGTATAAGTGTTCATTATACATATTGTACAAAAGTAAAGTGATACTGAAAGAATTGTAAGCCACCATAATCTACAAGTAAATTACAAAAAAAGTTAAACATCAAAAAAGTAACCATACGCACTTTTCTACAAAGCTTCTTCCCTTTTCTCCCAAGAATTTTAAACCATGAAGACTTGTGTTCCGGCAAAATTCAGCACAGTAGTAACTGAGATTTTCACCAAATCCTGGGTCCTTTCCTGCTTCTTCTTTTCCTTTAATTTTTGATTTAGCACATTCACAATAATTTATGGTTTCCATTTTGGCGTTATAGTTGTTCTGAATGAAACTGCGGAAGTAATTAAATACATTCAATGCTGTATTAACGGATTCCATACACGAGATACCACTATTGATTCGTTTGAAAACATACTGAACTAATTAGTTGTGTAACCCCAATGGATATGTTATGGTAATTTTCTAATTATCGAATCACAAAGAACGAAAGGTTAAGAAAAAAGATGTTCCCAAATAGTTCTCTAGTTTCCTCTGATCGTTGCAAAGTGAATTTAAGTAGAATACTATAAAGTTACAAAATTATATTGGTTAAGTATAATATAATAAACTCCTCTCGTCCCACAAACACACCCACTCCCAGTAGAGTAAACAGACTTTCAATTAACCTAATTAGAAGCTATGACTAGATATTATAAATGTGTCAGGAATTTTTCTCTAATATCTGTGCGTAAGTTTTCCATCTTTTTTAATCCAGTGTATCACACTTCTTCATGCGTCAGCAAGCTGCAATTTAATATTTAAGGTCAGTTGGAGAACTACGAAGAGGATGTAACTTGATCAGAGAGATATTTAATTAAAACTTACACTGAAAATTATTGTAGACTTCCACTTCCAATATGTTGTTTTACCGTCATCAGCTCTCCGGTGTTTTAGTCTTATTAGTTCTGTATATTACGTAAAATTATTATTAAGTACAATCTAATACTCAAATTTCGTTAAGAATTACTAAAGGTATATGCCTTAATGTGAAAGCGTATAATTGAAACTGAAAATAATTAAAAACTTCCATAATATTCAGTTTGTTGTTTTGCCTTCACCGGCAATTTAGTTTTATTACTTTTGTATCTTATCAATTAACCCGCGGACGGAAGGGGGTCATACTCGAAATTTAGGCGGGAGTAGCGTCGAAAGGGCCGCTATCGAGTGGAGCTCGGCATGCAAAATCGACCCATCCGTTTCTGTCCATTCGCCGCTTTTTCGAGTTCAGCCGGTTGAGATGTCGCGCGGAAGTTGAAAGAACTTGCAAAAATCTAGTCGGAGTCAAAATTCCGAAAAGTATAGGGGATCGGGACGGGGAACCAAATTTTCCGATTCGGAAAACCCGTACCGGTGGTACGATAAAGATAAAGACGTCTTTCTGGCGACTTTTAATTTATGGCCGTGGTGGTCACCGGACGCCCGCCAGCCGCCCCCGAACTTTTTCTTCTTTCGATGCATCAAAGGACCAGACGTAACCTTATACAGGTGCGACTTCAGCCCGAAACCTTTTGACTGGCGCCCCCCAATAAACGTTTTCGAAAAACGTTTCTTTCCTCGAAACTCATTTGTTTTCAGTTGAATTGGCTGAGACTCAAAGAAGGTTCTAAGAACGTGCCCGACTGCGACCTGGGCAAAGTGCGTCGAGATCGGCCAGCCCGTTCGCAAACAGCGCCGTTGGAAACAGCATGGCTAAAACTACCGGGTAGCGCAAAGTCGTTCCGATTGGGTTACGCAGTCCGCCGCCAGAGGATGCGCGCCTCACAGACAAGTGGGGGTACGACGTGCCGAGGCGCCAAACGAATCTGCGCGTCCGTTTTTGAAAACCTCAGTCGAAAACCCAAAACTTTCGATTACCCCGTGGCTCGGGCCGGCAAGGCGCGGTAGCGACCGTACGCGACTTGGAATTTATTTATATGGTCACCCGTTCACGAGCGCCCATGTTCAGAACACAATTCTTCTTCCTCTAAAGGATACATAATTAGCAATTGCAAGTATATCTTTCAATTTAAATAAAACAAATCGTATCTGCGAACCCCTTCCTCCCTTCACCCACTTTTCTACCGTTCTCCTTTCCTATATCGCAACCATTGTTCATTTTTTTCTAAATTTTTATGGGAGTTACGTTCTTTTTCCTTTGTTCTCCCTGTTTCTTTCTGTTCGCTGTTTCTCTCCCCTTCTCCCGCTTCCTCACCCCCATTTGCTTCCATTCAATGTTCGTCTTTCCCTTCTTCAACCACTTTCCTATTTGTTTTTAATTCTTCGTCTTTTCCTCTTGCTGCTTTTCTTCCTCTATTTGCTCTTTTTCTTCTTTTTCCCATTTTCCCCATCTCCTCTGATCCCTCTCCGCTGTCTTCTCTCTCTTGTTCTTTCCTTCTTTTACTTCCATCCTATACTTTCGCCCATTTCTCGTTTTTGTCCCACCTTTCGCCCCTCCTTATAAACCTATAGTGGTTTCTGGGAAATGGTATGGAAGATATTCCTTCCGTCAGCATTCCCTTTTCGCGTGCAACTGTTTACAATTATGATTAAATACAAGTTAATATACAAAGTCCGTTGGAAATTACTAGCAGCATGCTCTTTGACCTAACAGGTATTCTATTAAAACTGAAAATAATTGAATACTTCCATATTCAAATTGTTATAGAAGTGAACGGAAACGGAGGTTCAAGTATACAAAATTTTGGAAAATCTCTTTATCACCACGCTATTTAGAACATCTAAATATGTATCGGCAACTAATTTGCCATCTTTAGTAGGAACTAATGAACTTGAACTATCTAAAGTAACTTTGGCCGAGGAATATCGTTAAATCTCTTCGGCAAATCAATAATGGAAGTCAAATGAATAGGATTCCATATAGAATTGATGCTAACATAGATAATAAAAATATGTCGGTATACACTTGATCTTAATAACATTTTTTATTATGTAAAAAATACAGGTCTAATTATTCTCCTTACGCTAATTGCTGCCCGGGAATATATAAATTAGAATTTTTACATTCTAAATTCTCGTATTCCGGCAATTACCAGGCAATAGACTTTGTTGTTAAGTTACCATTATTTCCTTAACTCTTACTATGGTTCTTAGAGTACGTACTGATGGTCGGCCATTGCCATTCTTTCATGATTCACTTCCTGTTTCACGGCACCCTCTGACACATTGCCCTACTATTACTTGAAACAATTTGTTGATTCCACCGTAAAAGACTTCTGTTACAAAGTGAAAGTCTGTTAGTTCTAAAAAAAAAATTACGTTTCACAGTCAGTGATGTTTGGTTTTGTCTCCCATATCTTTACAAGTTACCTTTTCTTATTCATTCTGCTGATATGAACCCACCATGCATGTCTTCCCCATTCAATTTTATCTTAACTGCATTTACATTGCTCCTTTTTTCGATATTTCTAATTCTATATTCTTTCTTGTAGCACCCTCCACTCTTCTGAGGTATTTCATCTCCACTTCCTGAATTCTGCTTTTGAGCCTATTCGAAAGTATCCAGTGTCGCCTTCATATTAATTATACGGGAGTATGTACCGCACAAATAAGGCCTTCTTTGTTTCCTTTGGCTCTTTTATTGATGACATCTCTGATTAATGCCTGGCACAGTTTGACTGTGGTCTGTATTGTATCATTTAAATAGATTTCGTAACTTCCTCTACTATCAATCACAGTGTCCAAGTAGCTGAAAGCGTTCACCTTTTCTGTTTGCGTGTCGCTAGTATTATATCTGCAATCTTCTTTTCTTTTGCAGCTAACAAGATCTTCCTTTTTTTGTGTTTATTTGCATCTTTCTTGGTTTGTAGCTGTAGCCTATCTGGAACTTTTTTATTCTTGGTCTGCATTATTTTATTACATCGTCACTGCCTCGCTGCTTCCTTTGTTACGAAGCTTCTTCATTGTGTATATCCAGACCGTACATATTTTCTACTAGTTGTAGGGGAACGGGGGGCAGAACCGGGTAGCTAAGACAAAAAATTGGATATCCCACAATAGTTTCTATTTTTTCAAGATTTTTTGGCAAAAGAAGCCTATGAGCATTACCTATACAATACATATAACAAACTGGGGAAAATACATTTTTATTGATTAAAAAATAAACATATTAAAAAACACTGCAAAATACGGTTTTGTCCCACCCCCGGGGCAAAAGCAGATATTATGTGGGGCAAAACCGGAGCAAAAATATTAAACTGCTATTGAGCAAGAGTCACATTGGAATTGGTCCATGTCTTCTTCCAGCTAGCCTGTACAGCTTTCAACGCCCAGTTTTCGCACAAAATGCATTTAACCCATCCTTCATTTCTGGATGACGTGGAGTATCCTTCTTTACAATAAATACATAATGTGTCATCGCTTTTCGTTTCTCCTCTGAATTCGTATCAAAAACAATACCTATTAGGTGTAGCATCGGTCGAAGAAATAAAACAATCTACTAGGTATTGATGAATTCAATAGTTAGGGCATAACCCGCCTATGCCCCATTCGTTTATGCCCCAAACGCACGCCAACAACAAATACACATGCACAACTTGAATCATAACCTATAACGAAAACACAACACAAATGCTGTTAAATAACAGGGTTTCGTACTACAGCAATATTAATTCCATCAACTGAGTTGTTAGTAGATTGTAGAAAGAATCAAAAATACCCAAAATATCATCACATACCTACTATAACGGTTATTAACCAGTAACTCAGTAACACCGAATACTATTCAGTTCAGAATTCTACCGCATACTGGTGAGAGTCTAAGGAACAAGTTGACGCATTGGCTCATAGATGGGACCACCGTAAGTTACAAAAATTAGAGTACCCGGTTGTGCCTCAGTACCCGATTTTGCTCCCCGTTCCCCTACATACATTTTTTAGTACTGTTATGCTACTTTTCGCTGTTCTAAGCACCACTAAAGAGTTTGTTTTGGAGCTGTATCATACGCTTTTTCTAAGTCGCTAAAACACAAATATCCTGCCTTATTGTGTCGTATTGCCTTTTCTGATATTTCTCGCAGTTTGAAAATGTAATCTTGTGTGCTATGTATGATGTACCTACCGATATAAAACAACTCTGTGAGTCAAGTTGTGGTTCCACTAATTTTTGGAATCTCTTTTCTGTAATTTTTCGTACAAGTTCCATGGATTGGTTAACAAAGATATGCCTCTGTAATTTAAGCAGTTTTTGTTGTCCCCTTTTTAGAATATTGGCACTATCACAGCAATTTGCCATTTCACTTGGTCCATACATTTCAGTCTTTCTGGCAGTTTTCCCTGTTTTGAGCTTTCTTAACTCCTCCACAAGTTCGTTTATAGTTATGTTTTAATCTTCTTCTACATTCTCTTTAGTCAAGCTTGTCTTTTGTATATTGTTTACGTCTGTCGTCCTTTCATTGATTACCGTTTGTACCTCTGATTCTAGTAATTAGTAAAATATTCTTCTTCTTCTTTTCTTTTGTTTCTTTCTTTGCATTCAGTTTTTTTTTTTTGTTAAATTACGGAGTAAAATCATATTTATTCGTAAGATCGTGTACAGTCGTTTTAACCATTATAATTTTGATTTTTACTATTTCATAGCTTCGGTGTAAAATACAAAACTCTATAAAAACTAGGGATTTTGTTTCCTTTGCGTTTACGCCCTGTTTTTTATGTTCACGTGTCGCTCTGAAAACGAATTCGTGTTCTGCGTGTTATGTAACATACAGTTTAAGATTTTTACTTGATTTTTCATCGTAATTTTGTTCATTTACTGTATAAAAAATTGTTCTTTTCAGAACGAACGCGTGAACCTTCTCTATTAACTTAAGTGTTAAGTCCAACAACATAGACACATTGTGTTGCGGCATCCTCCACACCAGTGTATATTCAATCCAATTGAAAACATTTGGGGAAGTGACAAGCAGTATTATAATACGAAGAGAAAGTTACGGCGTTTAAAAATGTCTACAAATGTGGAAAAAGGCGTTGGATATAGTAACTCCGCAAATATGGCAAGATGCTCTCAACCATACTAACAATATTATTAAGTAGCGGCAAAAGCAGGTTTGGTGTATTCGAAAAGACATAGCTCCAGTAGTAATAAATCTAGAGCAGTCTGAGGACGAACATGGCAGCAATTTTGAAGATGAATAAAAATTAAGAAACTTATATCGCTATAATAAATTTACATGTTATGTTTGAGTTGGAGGAGAAACATAGACGAAAACAAAATAAAACAGTAATACAATTTCTGTTTGGTACTAAAAAAAATTATTTCAATGATAAAAAGGACCCTTAGTGGGCATATGTAAATAAAAATAAACTGTTTTAAATTAAATTTAACTGATTGTTATAATTCATTTTTGAAAATAATAAACTAACACAGGATCGTTTTGAAAAAAGAAAATTTATTAAATTATATATCAACATTTTGTTTCTAAAAATAAATATGCAACCAAACAAACACTCAATATGTTTGGTTGCATATTTTCATTTTTCGCTGTATAAACGTAGTAAGGTATGACGTCACGTCAAATAACTGATGACGTGCACGCAGACTAAAAGTAACTTGAGTTTATATTATTATAATACTAGTGATGCGCCCTATTACTCTTTTAAGGTGATCATAGTAACCCCATTCTGGGTTACCCTTTTATTAAATTCTTCTTGGAGTGCTTTGTTTCTTACGAGACGTAGCGATCTTCTCTCCTACGACTGCGTTGCCCGTGGTACTTCACCATATACATAGAGGGCCTATAACTTAATGTGGGCTTCGAACCACAGGAAGTGTAAACGGTTCGTTACCAGAATGGATTTATAAAACCTCGCTGGTTTGCCATTGCCTAGCGAGGAAGAACGGCCATTAAAAATTCGACGTTTCGGCACTGGCAATTAAATCCCAGACCTACAACGTAGAAATCATACATGCTGACCTCTATCCCGCAACCGCCTTTATTGAATTACAATTTTTGAAGTAACTTTTTTACTTTCCCATACCTTATAGGTATAGGGTAAGTATTGAAATCATGAAAATTTTCGAAATCGAGATTTTAACGGAAATATCCGTTTTGGGTCCCTAGGAACCCAAAAAAGTGGTTTTTAAAAAATGTCTGTCTGTGGGTGGGTATGTACGTATGTACGTATGTGACGCTCCTACAGCCGAAAGTATTGCTCCGATTTTGATGCGCTTTGGAATGCGGGGGTGTATCGAAAATTCATCGAAAAAATAAGCTTTTCAAAAAAAATCCGAAACCGGAAGCGGAAGTTACGCAAGTTTTTTTGGTATCACTTTTTTCGTAATTACAATTTTGAAACTTTTATCGCGGATAACGATAGAGGGTCATAAGACAAATCTGCTAGTTTTTTGCCGAACTCGCTAGCTTTAAAATGAAGAGCGCTATGATTTTTTGAAAATTTTGAGTTTAACGCCCAATTACTCGAAAACGGATGAATCGATTCAAATGATTTTTATTTTCTGAATAGTATATGAAGGGTAAAATGAGGTGATATAAAAAGTTTTTTGAAAAATTATAAGGGGCCTAAATTACGAATTTTCAAAATTTTGGAAATTTTCAAAAAATTATTTCTCAAAAACTGCTCCAATGAATTTTTTTAAATTTCATATGTCGATAGACCTCGCAAGGGGCTATCGATATGTTTTTTTGAAGAACTCCGTAATTTTCCTGTGGCGCCCTCTACGAAGCTTGGAAGTTTGAAACTTCAAACTCCTTTAATTAATAAACGAAAAAAAGATAGGAAGCTGGGGTTTTCACTGAATCGCTCAGTACGTAATGGAGCATATGAATATGCAAAGAAATATTACACTCGTGGATATATGTAAACGCACCGGCCCCCTCCCCCCTCTTTTTTAGAAAAATATTTTTTTTATTCTAACGGTTGTTATTTGTTTGCGTCAAAGAATCTTTTTCCGCGAAAATAAAAAAATGGATTTTTTATGCCCTACAAAATATAATTTCCAGGGACTTAGAAAATTTTACCTCGGTAGCAATGGCGATCGGTACTAGTTAGACCGCGCGACGTATATAGTAGAGAATGAAGTATGCCTGGTTGCATATTAAAAGGAAATTAAGGGGCACCGCAGATATTTGGCGGGACTTCTTACAAGCCTTGTAAGTCTATTCGTTACGAGGCAAGGTTTTAGGATAGCACTTGAACAACCGTTTTGAGGAAAATAACTCTACTGTTGAATAAAGATGATATGAACAGTTTCCAGTATGGGAAAGTCCAGGGAGGCAGTCGCGTCCACTTATTTAATAATTGTAAATAGATTACGAATAATTCTCTCTCTCTCTCTCTCTCTCTCTTCATGGCACTACAGTCCCATCTGGAGCTGGCCCTCCCGCATTTTTTGCCTCCACCCTTCCTTGTTCTGTGCACTAATCTTCTAGTTTTGGTTAGGTACTTGCGGTGCATCCTCTTTTATGTTATCGGACCATCTTTGTCTTGGGCGGCTACTTGCTCTTCTGCCTTCCATTTGGCCTTGATGTATTTTCATATACAATATCCCAAGTGTCAGGCATATTACTGAAAATTTTTCCGCGCTGTCGCACAAGTGTTTGTTGCAACAAAAACTGCACAAGCGCGTAGCGCGCGGGCAGTTTTTAGGGGCAACAAACACGCGTGCAAGGCAGCAAGGAAAAATTTTAAGGATATATGCCTGAACGAGGGGTATTTGTTCAGAGAATTTCGCGAATAAAATAAATTTGACATCTGACATTTTTACTTATGTCATTGTCAACCAATTGAATGTCTTCTATTTCGAAGTTTGAACCAATACGAGTTGATTATACCGGTAATTTGGTTATTGGTTAATAGAAAATGAGGGAAATTATCTTTGATATTCCGTTATCGTCCATTCGTTCTACATGTCCAGCCCACTTCAGTCTTAGCAGTTTTGCAAATTCTACTATGTTTGCTTCCTTATACAGTTGTCTCAATTTAAAATTTTACCTTATTCTCCATAGGTCGTCTTCTTGTACTGGAACGAAAATTCTTCGTAGTATTCGCCAATTTAAAATTCAAATTTAATTATTTTTTATGTATAGTTAAAGTTATGGAAAGCTTCAAAATAGTGTATATATTGACAGATCATCAGTGGCGGCTCGTCGGGTGAGGCAGGTGAGGCGGCGCCTCACCTTAGCAAATGTAAAAATTGCAATAGAAATCATTATTTGTTCATCAAATATAGATATTAAAATCTTTAAATTACGCGGTAGATATACATTAACCTATATTAATATTTAATAATAATTATAAACGAGAATGTCGAGAGACGAGAACGCAATGACATTCTATCAAACTCCAAACTCGCTGATAACGAGCATTTCAGGTTCGAGGCTGGCGGATTTCCAGACTCGCGATGTAATTCATAATGTTCTAACTGCGCAACCGCACTCCTGGAAAAGTTACAAGCGGTGGCTGCCCATTGCAGTAAGGTTTGCAATAATATGCGATAACTGAGGCTCGCTAAAAGTCAGACTCTGCCTTCTCGGTACACATAGTAAGCAGTTTTGGCCACAGATTATGTAGGGTTTTCGCTGTGCGTTTGCATCCTGATCAGTGAAAGATGTAGTATCCGTCTCACGATTTGATTGTTTCCTTGCAAAACCCTACAAAACTTAGTCTCATTATTTAATTTTTACTTGTAGTGTTCTTTTTCCTATCTTTGTTAATAAAATTTTTTGTATATTAAAACTTGTTATTTCTTGTAAGATGGTTTACTTCCCGGAAACTTTATGTCCACAACTGCATAAAAAAAAAACTTGCCTCACCTAAGTTAAAAGCTACGAGCCGCCACTGCAGATCATGAATATATACAAACATGTATATAACAAAATAATATTAATAAAGACATTTGTGTGCACTGTAGAGGCGAATTTTTAATTTTTTTATTTGTTATAATCAATGAAGCTGTAAAACTTGTTGCCAGAAATTATAAATGATGCGTTGATATAATTATATTTTAAAACCTGAAAGTATTGTATTTTATGTTTAGATGTTAGCGACCTCTATACAATAGGAGAGCGAACTGCTTGTCCAAGCAGATATGCGCTACAACAAAGAAAACTACCAAACACGAATACGTGAATTCAACTACAAATGCAAACACGAATTATGTACAATACATGTTGTTTGCTTTCAAAACATAAACAACGATTTGATGAGAACCCAGTGGCGACTCGCGGGTAAAAAATAGGTGAAGTGCTATTATAATATCTAAAGCTGGGTAATTGCATATTTGCATGTTTTTTCCTATCAAGCATAACAAGCTGATTTTTTGTAAATACATGTTTTGCAATATTTAGAGTTAGAAAAGCTAAATTTTATTTTGCATATATTGCATATATTACAAGATTACAGCATATGGCATATGTTAGTGCATATTTTAGATGGTAAGGGCATAAAAATACATGTACTGCATGATTATTTCAAGAAAAAAATTTATTTTTAAATTGGTAAATGTTATTTTTCTGTAGAATTATCCTAAACTCAAAACCTTTTATCTTTAACAGGTAATTCACATAAAACTGGGTATTTTTGTATCTTATTTTCATAATCCCACCTTGCAGGCACGTAAAAATATTAAGAAAACAACTATTTTTCGATATAATGATGGTGTTAAGCGTTCGGTGGATTATCGGTTTTACCTGAATTTGTTTTTCGCCCTGGCCATTTCTTACTTTGCAGATAAATATCTAATGGTAGGAAAAACCCTGGTGGAGGTGTAGGGTTAATTTTTAATTGTAGAGTGACCATTCATTTCAGTTTTGTTCTGTTGTTGCTTGTGGATTAGTGTTGTTACAATGCCTAAAGTTGGACGCTCGCGAAGTGAGTTAATCAAACAATGGATTAGAGAACATAAGTGCTTCACGTTTGACGGAGACATTGTATTCTGCAAAATTTGCTCCAAGCAGGTTAGTGTAAAACTTAATCTACGCATAGGGATATATCTAGTTCACGAATGTTTCTAGCTACATAATTTTATTCAATTTTGTTGTAATTTTTTAACATGACTCTCTGAAAATTTCAAAAGAAAAGACATGTGAAACAATTTTAGAAGTTAATTATTTAAATCTATCATTATTGTAAAAGTACAATGGAATTGTGATTCAGCAAAAAATGATTGCATACTTTTTCCGGTTGCGCAATACATCATACTTTGAATTTTGAATTTACCAATAACAATTTTATTTAAAAAAGGTAATGGCGACCAAGAAATTTCAAATTGACCAGCACATGAATACGGGCCCCCATAAATTACCAGCAAACGAAGCAGGACCTAGTCAGCAGTTATTAACGAATTGCGTAAATCAGACCGAGAATTGTAATACATTCAATAAAGAGTTGTGCAGCATGATGGTAAAATGTAATATTCCTTTCTACAACTTCGAAGTCCCAGAATTCCGAAACTTTTTTGAAAAATTTACCAAGAAGAAAATTGTGTCTACGAGAACCGTTTCTAGAGTATATTGTTGGATACCCGTTGGCACCAACTTATTATATGAAGTTTTCTTCTGACACCAGGGCAGCTTTATTGAAATTTAGAGGCTCCGTACTCTATTTGATAGTAGAGTGTTTTGAACTTGTGATCAAAGTGCAGGTAAACTGCCAGACAATTAAATATTGAACTTCGTACAAGTGCAGATTATACTGCCACACAATAACTCTTACTAGAGTCCACTAATTAATATTAAAATAATAGTCGAAAAATAGACTTAACAACTTTATTTTGTTTACCAAAAGTACACTGCTTGAGGTTAAATTAGGAACTGAATTATTGGGATTTTGGGGTTGCTTATATACTGAATTTTATGTAAATAAGTGGTAAATCTGTCATCAGAGAGATTTATGGTTTTCTGTTATTGAATTATAATGTGTTGTTGTTATGCTACACCTCTGGGGTTAATAAAATTTTGGACATTTTCTTAATTCAGTACAAAATTTAAGATAAGAAATGATTAAAATGGATACATAAAAAATATTAAGACTAAGCTAAGGGTACAGAATATTTAAATGTTTTAACTTAACATTAATTGAATAAGGTTCATGTTGAACTTATATAATTGAGTATATTCGAACAATCTAATCTAGGGTTAACTGATTGTAACTTATTCTAATTGTCTGATGTGATATGCAACACCTTTACACAACACTTTTTATTTAATGTTGCACTATTTTCATGGGAGGTTCTGCTGGCTTCGTATCCATGGACCTGGTGGATCTTCTTCCAGAGAGTCTACTAGGTGATGGTGAAGTAGGAATTGTTATTGCGGTTCGAAGAGGTTCCATTTCAGCTTCGTAAGGTGCAGTGGATGTTGTCGTTTCCACTCTATGAGACTGATTGTATATTTTAATGCATGGAAAACAAATGGCTTTTAATTTGGAGTTTGGATTCCTTGGTTCTTTTGTACAGCAAACATATTGACGGATGATAGCAATAATTCCCATCCATTTGAACAGATTGTATATAACAATTAATAAAGCGCATCCTCCTGCGAATGCGAGTATCGACGTAAACCAATTGGTGTGTTTAATAATAAAAGGTTTGTTTAA
>JABXWE010040961.1:0-24677 GCA_014611495.1 Limonius californicus | reverse complement strand
CTTACCATTTCGAATAGATATTGATCGTTACGATTGCTTTAGTTAAATCTTTTGCTTGTAATTTGTGTAGCAACACAGCATGGTAAATGTATAAATTAAAGGTAAGTTCATTAACATTTTGTAATTGTTATTTTCTGTATATGAATTGGTAGATTAAGACTATTAAATACTTTCTCTGTATTGAGTGTAGTATATTTTGACAAAGCTTTTCTTTTCAAATGCTGTTCTCTTAAGAGCACCCACGCTTCGGAATTTAACCACATCGTTTTCTTTAGATATTATTTATGGTATAAACACATTCGCAGAATTTAATATCTACAAAAACAACTTAGATGGATTATGATGGATTATAAATTTCACAATTTATTGAAATTATTTCAGTTAGTTAAGTTAATTTAGTTCCCAAATTAATTAACGGAAAGCCAGAGCTTGCTAAACATGTTTTTGGATATTCCAACTGAATTAAACTTTGCAACAATACAGTCTGTAGCGAAAAATTTTATCACGCTACGCTTTTAATTAAGAATTACTGCATTATCGGCACGCTGGATAGATAAATAATCATTAATTTCGCGCCTATAATTTTATACGAAACGCCTGAAAGCATTAACGAAATTACACACGCGTTTAATATATGCATACCTAGCAGTAATTATACGCTGCATAAAATATGTGTCATCTGAACCTGTCGTCAGTTACCTTCTGCTTTGATTGCTTTATTCAACAAGTTTCTCCGAAAAATTTATTGTTATTGACAAATACCGTTTCACAGTAAACAGTAACTATTCTTTAAACTACATTTTCTGTGGTCTATAGCTACTGAGATTTACGGCCTTGTGTGGCAATAAATATGTGATTATATTTATAACTCTAGTTATTTCTTTAACAACTGTTGGTACTTTTACATACCGTTTAGATTTAACCTAGCGTTGCAGTTACATAGGCACCCGAGTTAGTTTCTATGTCTATAAGTACCCTTATATCTATCACTGTCTCCGTATCTAGTTGAATCTGTATCCAGTATTGTCTCTAAAACTGAATCTTATGTATTGCCTTGTGATGGATCCTGACCTTCAGGAGTAACAAGTTATCTAGTTTATGTATGACCTTATCACTATCATCTACATCAATATTTTGCTATACCTAATCTTGTAACTGTAGCTGTACCTACCTACATATCTTACAATGTAACTGTATCTGTTAATGTCTATACTTAGTCATGTGTTAAAATCTAACTATATAAAGTGTAACAGTGCATTTACCTATGACGCATTTTTAATTTCAAGTATTTGCTAATTATGTCTAACAGATATGTTTCCTCTGTATATAGTTTTCTCTATACCTAGGCCGGTACCTAAGTATGTTTATATATACGTTGTGTTGTGTTTAAATCTAATTCTAATATAGTGCTGGTCACTGTGATCCTCTCAAGGTTCCAAGCTCCCGATACCTTCCATGTAAATACTGTTTCTATATCTACATCAGTACCTGTGTCTACTTATCTATCACAATGGTTCTACATATATATTTGTACCTTTATCTAGTGTGTCTATGTCTAAATTCGATAGTGGCTGCATCTGGGATGGATTCTAATATTCAAGCTTAATGTGATTTCTTGTCTATACCTTACATACCGTCTATGTTATATATCTATTTTTACCTAGATCTGCGTATCTGACAAATTTTGCTTATACCTATAACCAGTTAGATACCTAAGTCTGAATCTTGAAATAGCACCAAATGAATTCTAGGCGTCAGCCTTAATATATTTCAAAATTCTTGTCTGTATTTGTATCTATTTTCAGTATCTAGTTTTCGAGTGTGTGTCTAGTTCTATCTAATTTTATAATATCTAATCTTGACGTCTAAACTGTGCCCTAAGATACTACTTCTATGTTTAATAGATTGTAGACTTGAGATTGCTATGTTCTTTGCTCATATCTTACTTTGGTTATTGATATTTTTGTGTACACACAGATCTAGATGCACATGTATATCTCTTCATGTATCTATTACTGAGCCTGTGCTGTATTTAAATTTGATCCAAAAATATTACATCTGCGTGTAATATAACTGACACTAGTTCACTGTTTTTCCTTATCTATCTCTAACTTTGTATTTGGTTTATCCAGTCTAGGTCTTTGACTACACACTGTAGTCCTCTAACAATCTCCTCTACCTTGTAAGAAAAATCTACGCTTAAAACTAATTTTAGACATATACATCGAAATTGAGAGACATAAATACCAAAGATGTCTAGGCGTCGGTACCTGAATATACATATGTCTCTACATTGTATATAGTTGTTTGTCTCTATATGACAGGGTGCATGCCTAGGATGTAAAAATTATATTTTCCAAGCTATCGTTAAGTTTGTGTCTATCAATATTGTATATCATTCTGTTTCTATACCTATATCTGTATATAAATCCAATCCTGAGTTAATGACTGCATCTGCCAGAGAACTCAAGGTTCACTCTAAACTAATGTTATTGTTTGCATCTTAAATATTACCTGGATTATATCGTGGGCTAATGGTCATATCCACAATAAACCTTAATTATAAACCCAGATATGTTTTCGTAGATATGTATTTTTTCCATTTGTTTTCTCTGTGTACTTTTATTTCGAGTCCAGCGTTTAAAAAACTCTAAGCTAGATTGCCTCCATATCGTGTATTCTATTTTTAGCTTATCAATGAAATTATGTTTCCCAGTTTACGTTTAAAACTATGTCAGTATCTATTTTAATACGCATTTAAATCTGCATCTGAAACTGACTCTTAAGATATTTTTTGTTTCCTATACGGAATGTTTGAAAGTTGCTCTTCTTTTATCTTAATAATAGGTCGAACTTAGCGCCTATTCTATTCTTAGTCAAAATCACGTGTAAATCTGGCCCAAGTCAATAGTTGCTTCTTTGATGAAACCTAAGTTTAAATGTAGATATGTTTTCCTACCCTATATCAGACTATGTATCTATTGGTATCACGTGATAGTATCTAAACTTGCTGGCTGAGAACAATTCTAAATCAATTTTTATCTTTGTGCCTCTATCTATTTTTAACTATACCCAAACCTGTGTCCAAATGTTGTACATGTATCAACAGTAAATCTTGAACTTAACACTAGATATGCTTTCCCTGTCTATAATAGCACCTAAACTTACTAGCTAATGTCCATGTCCCTTTCTAAGTGCATTGGTATCTATGTACCTCAATCTATTTGTATGTATACCTCAACCCGTTCCCAAATCTTATACATTTATCCACAGTAAATCTTAAAATTAACACTAGGTATAACTTCTCTGTCTGCAATAGCACCTAAATATATTTGCTTGCGCTGAACATGATTCCATACCTTTTTCTAACTACAGTTATATTTTCGTACCTCAATCTATTTGTATCTATACCTAAACCTGTGCTTAAATCTTAAGCATTTATCAACAGCAAATCTTAAACGTATCAGTAGGTATTATTTCCCTGTAGCACCTAGATATATTTGCTTACGCTGGTCTGTAACGGCATCTAACCATACTTGCTTGCGCTGAGCTGAGTCCGTTTCTAACTGCATTTGTATCTTTCTACCTATTTATAGCTTCGTACCTCAATCTATTTGTATCTATACCTGAACCTGTTCCCAAATCTTATGCATTTATGAACAGTCAATCTTAAACTTATCACTATGTATTATTTTCTGTCTGTAATAGCACCTAGATATATTTGCTTGCGCTGGTCATAGTTCCATACCTGTTTCTACCTATATTTATATCTTCGTACCTCAATCTATTTGTAACTATACGTGAAACTGTTCCCAAATCTTATGTATTTATCAATAGGAACTCTTAAAATATATACTAAGTATTATTTCCCTGTCTGTAACAACACCTAAATATACTTGCTTGCGCTGAACAAATTTCCATACCTATTTCTAACTGTATTTATATATTCGTACCTGTATGTATCTATACCTGAAGCTGTTCCCAAATTCTATGCATTTATCAGCAGTAAATCTTAAACTTAACACTAGGTATTATTTCCCTTTATGTATTGGCACCTAAAATACTTGCTTGCGCTGAACATATTTCCATACCTGGTTCTAACTGTATTTATATATTGGCACCTCAGTCTATTTGTGTCTATACCTGAACCTGTTCCCAAATCTTCTGCATTTATCAACAGTAAATCTTAAACTTAACACTAGGTATTATTTCCCTGACTGTAACGGCACCTAAATATACTTGCTTGTGCTGATCATATTTCCATACCTGTTTCTAACTGAATTTACATTTTCGTACCTCAATCTATTTGTACCTATACATCAACCTGTGCTTAAAAATCTTAACCATTTATTAACAGTAAATCTTAAACTTATCAGTAGGTATTATTTCCCTGTTGGCAATAGCTCCTAAATATATTTGCTTGCGCTGAACATATTTCCATACCTGTTTCTAACTATATTTTATCTTTGTACCTCAGACTATTTGTAACTATACCTGAAACTGTTCCCAAATCTTATGAATTTATTGACAGGAACTCTTGAGATAAATCCTAAGTATTATTTCCCTGTCTGTGACAGCACCTAAAAACACTTGCTTGCGCTGATCATATTTCCATACCTGTTTCTAACTGTATTTATATTTTCGTACCTTAATCTATTTGTATCTATACCTAAACCTGTGCTTAAATCTTAAGCATTTATCAACAGTAAATCTTAAATTCAACACTAGATATTATTTCTCTGACTGTAAGAGCACCTAAACTTCCTTGCACTGGGCTAATTTCCATGCCTGTTTCTAACTGGATTAGTATCTTTGTACCTCAATCTATTTGTATCTATAACTAAACGTGTGCCCAAATATTAGGTATGCATTTATTAACAGTAAATCTTAAACTTGACACTAGGTATTATTTACCTGTCTGTAATAACGGCTAAACTTACTTGCGTTGAGTATATTTTCATGCCTGTTTCTAACTATGCTTGTATGTTTGTTTTTTATTTTTGTCTATACCTAAATCCATGTCCAGATATAATGCATATGACAATAATAAATCTTAACCTTAATATTAACTATTGTTTCCTTATCTGTTATAGCACCTAAATCTTCTTGGTAAGCATGTTTCCATGCCTATTTCTAACTGTATTTTTATG
This sequence comes from Limonius californicus, assembly GCA_014611495.1. Lineage (NCBI taxonomy): Eukaryota > Metazoa > Arthropoda > Insecta > Coleoptera > Elateridae > Limonius > Limonius californicus. Next base: position 19,527 of record JABXWE010040961.1, on the reverse strand, counting down.
TTTGTGCCTCAATCTATTTACAATAAATCTTAAACTTAACACTACGTAGTGTTGCATTGTTTCTCTTAAGATTGTATCTATTTCTGTGCCTGTATCTATATTTACCTAAATACATCTACATCTTGCTCTGATCCTGAACTAATGTCTGTATTTGTAATGAAACCTAATTTCCAAATTAGGCCTCTGTCCTAGCCTGAATCTGTGTTTATCCTAATTTTTGCCTTCGTTGCTATTTAGATTTGAATCCAAATATGGTGCTGGAATCCTGTAGCGAAATCTAATGCTGAACTTAGTTTCCACGCCAGTTTTTAACTGTGCCCCTTATTTATTTTAGCTACATCTAAACCTGTGTGCATATATCAGCAGTGAATTCGAAGCTTAAATCTAATCTTCACCCTAGATTTGCCACACGTTCGAATCTATGCCGCTGTTAATCATGTGCGCTTCATAATAATTTTCAAAATTTAGTATCCAATTCAATTAGTCTTACATTCTAATCACTAGCAATACGAAACGGCATACAAATTATTCTGAAAAGGTAAATTAACATCACGGTATTTCATTGCACCAATTAATCGTTTCAGCAATAAAAAAGTTCTATTGAATAATCTTATTTACAAAAACTGTCTTCATTAATAAAATAGAAATTCAACTAAACACGCAAACTTACTGAATGATTTTTTTTATTTCAAACGTTTCGAATAATATGAAAATAAAGTTTCAATAAGAATTTTCCCACAATTCCCGAATCTTGTAAATGATTCCTTATTTTTAATATTTCAATAATTAATCAATATGGCACTTTTATTATTCCCTTGCACGAACAAATATCAATTTCAAGAAATATGCACAACACTGAACTTAGAAATATTGCTTGCATGATTAATAAACAAATGTGTAAAATGATGCAAACACATTAAACCAAAATCCAAAATCTTTAAATGCGTAACACTCCGCGCTCTCGATCGTTTCAAGTCATTGCCATTCCGTATAAGTGCCTTCAAGTTCTTCGGTCCGCGCCCCTCAAGACCATAAGCAACTCCTTCTTCTGCTGGTTTCACTGACGAGGACGCGTAGCCTTGTGCCTTGGCCTTGTGGTCGTGAGGGTGTCAGGGAAAGTAAACTGCCCCACCTAGATCTCCTGCAGAAGACCACGAGCCTATATAATTCCTCGACCTGTAGCCAGGAGCATGAGTCGAGTTTTTCCCTGGTGAAGAACAAAGAGTTGGTCCGTGGTGCCCATTTAACATGAGGGTCCACAGGAACCTAGTGGTCAGTGCCTTTTTTTAATTTTTGTGCATTTTGAGGACTATTTTAGTTGTGATTGTGAATTTTAAGAACCCTTTTAATAAATGGGTCTTACCATATTTTAAGTGCAATTTGATATTAATCGAATTTATCGCCCTTTAGTAAATATAGATTATTCATGGGGTCCGATATTCAAAATTATAGATAATTTATCTCTGCTGTTAAGGTTAAATTTAATTACAACATTAACGTGCTACTTTATTTGATATTATGGTCAGGCTGATTTAGAACCATAAACATATTTTATACCATTGCAACTTCTTTCACTTTTCCATACCGGTAACAAAGATAATTTGATTTCTATTTTCGCTCCACTATGTACTCAAGATAATACCGTGTTAATCGATTATTTAGCAGTGAAAACTGTTGGTAGTCTCCATGTGCAAACTGGAAACGTTTTCACTTTGCAACCGAACGCCTCAGAAAACACTAAAATTGTTACACTTTTCGCGTTATTGTTGTTTCTGCTTCGAAAATTACCAAAATTGCATTTATTTGTTGTATTTTAAACAATTACAAAAAACTACGAAAGGAAGCTAATATAGATTTACACACAAGTAGGTCATCAAAAGCTATCTCCTTAAGTATTTTGCAGTGTAATCCTGCTTTACGTTTATTAAATAAGTTGGCTAATTCAGATGTAAATAGGTTGGAAACGCGACATATAGGTTCCGATATTTCCAATTATTCGAAATGTATTTTTCAGCCCTTAACATCCCACTGTTGGCAAGGGCTTCCCCCATATCGACAATTAAAAAACAATGTATTTTAGTTCCCCCCCTAGATTAGTAGTAATTAAACTGGAAGTCTTCGTAAGGTACAACACAATAGTCTGTCATTTTGGACCTAATCAATAATTTTTAAATTCTGAATCACTCTTTTGAGCAGCTTTTCCATAGTTATAACGTAGAAATAGAACCAAACTCAGCCACTCTAGACAACAAAATTAATAACGGTGTTAGCAACTGAGAGCACCCTGTATATTCATTTTAAAAATATCAGAAAGTTTCTAGACAATCAACTCATAAAGAAAATTGGAAATTTAACTTTGTTGTTTTCACTTCAGTGAAATAAATTTAAATAAGTTACAACCAGACGTTATTATTTGTAATTCATCTCACATCCACTGGCATGAGCAAAACGAAACTGTCCCTCGTTGTTTATTCGTACATTATGCTGTCCTAATTTGTTATATCTATTTCTCTTCGGAGAAAGCACTGTTATTGAACTTTGTCACTAAAGTGAACGTTACAGCGTATCTACTCTATATTTGCACCTCGCAATTGCAAATTGAAGCTGTCTGCATAAAATTTCAACTTAATAGTCCTTGGACGTGCACGAATACATACCTCACCAAGCGCATCCATGGAAGATCATCGTTTAAACATATAATTAATAACACCAATTTAATTATTCTCGCTGCTTTCATACACGCACATGCAATTCAACATAATATAACTTGTATTGTCTGTTTTCAGGTTTTCCTAGGGTTAGCTTTTTATGTTGCCTTTGTAGCTAGTAAAGCCATAGAGCCAAAGGCGCAACAAGCATCGATCGCAGAATCTAAACCGTAAGTCTGTTATCAAATCGTTTGGTCCAGATCCTCATCGACTTTTTGCAGAATTTCACAGAAGAGAGTGGGCTATGATTATTCTTCGGGCTTTGGAGCTAGCGGTGGCGGAGGTGGTGGTTTTGGAGCCAGCGGAGGCGGAAGTAGCGGTTTTGGAGCCAGTGGCGGCGGAGGTGGCGATTACGGCGCTGGTGGCGGAGGTGATGCACATCTCCTCCTCGGCGGTGACCACCATGGCGGCCACCATCAAGAGGAACACCACGAAGTGCACGACGAGCACCACCACCACGACGGACACGACCCAGGATACTGGAAGAAAAAGCTGATCTGGAAGAAGGGCTGGAAGAAGATCTGGAAGCCGGCCAAGAAGCAAATCTGGAAGCCAGCGTGGAAAAAGATTCATAAACCCATATGGGTATCTATTACAGTTCCTGCATGGAAGGAGATTCAAGTTCCAGATTGGAAGAAAATATGGAAGCCCGTATGGAAGGAAATTAAAGTTCCTGCATGGAAGGATATTCAGGTGCCCGACTGGAAAAAGATTTGGAAACCCGTCTGGGTGCCCGTTAAGGTCCCGGCTTGGAAAGAAATCCAAGTACCAGATTGGAAGAAGATCTGGAAGCCAGTTTGGAAGGAAATTCAAGTACCAGCGTGGAAGGAAATTCAAGTTCCAGCGTGGAAGAAGTCCTACGTTCCAGTCTGGGTGAAGGAGGGCATCCACGGGGAGCACTATTTGGGCAAAGACCATCACGGAAACGAGTACACAGCACATGACATATGGAAAAAGAAGCTTATCTGGAAACCAGTTTGGAGCAAATATTGGAAGACAGTCAAGAAACAAATATGGATACCTGACAAGAAACTGGAATGGAAAGAGGCTTGGAAACAAATCTGGAGAACGGAGAAGAAGCAAATCTGGGTTGAAGATAAGAAATTAGTCTGGAAAGAAGCCTGGAAGCAAATTTGGCGAACAGAACAGAAACAAGTTTGGGTTGCAGATAAGAAACTCGAGTGGAAGGAAGCGTGGAAACAAATTTGGAGAACAGAAAAGAAGCAAATTTGGGTTCCTGATAAGAAGCTGGAATGGAAGGAAGCTTGGAAAAAAATCTGGGTGCCGGCATGGAAAGAGATTTGGGTTCCTGGGTGGAAGTTAATTTGGAAGCCTGTAATTATTCAAGAATGGTTCCCAAGTCCCGATCACCACGACCATCACCATGAACATCATGGGTGGGATCGCAAAGACACTAAGCAAAGTGCAGCGCAGTACCAACCGTTGGTAACACTTCCTTCCAACGAGGTATCCAAAAGGAGCGCTCAAGAAGTTGCCCAAACAACAATAGAACAAACGCCCAGGAAACAACTTCCAAATAATCTGAAGCAACCCGAGACGAAGAACTGGACGTTTCCAAGATCGTAGCAACCATAGTTTCCATTAAGTCAACATTGTACCTTGTACATAATTTATATTTTATTATTACTTATTTTTAATTCCGATACGTACTGTTACCTTCTTGACTGACTGTAAGGACTAACTTGTACCATATTATGCATGCTGTGTGCTTGTATGTATTTGTGATGTGTTCTGGCTCTTGGAGCAACCTTATTGTTGTTTAATTGTTATCTCTTTTTAATAAATATTTTAAAAGTTACCTTGTTTACAAACACGAAACACCTTTTAATTTATACACCATAAGCAACGCTTTCCTTTCTTGGGAACAACCGAAAGTGTTATGAAATTTTACAACTGGAAACCATAAAAACAACTTTCACCGGATTCAGAGATGTTGTCATATTTTCCTAATAAAAGTGATGTCAGCGAGAGAAATTATTTAATACCGAAATGGAAAAAAGATTAAAGAAAGTAAAAGTGTGCTTGCTCTCTAATTACCGTTTTCGTGCAGTTTATGGAAGTGTGGGTTCGGCAATGAAAGCTCGAAATTCTACAATTAATTAACACAATAACATGCAAACTTGTTTCTTTATTGAATCGTTTCTCTGCTTTTAAACTCGTAATAGTGTTAATGATGCCAATAAAAACTGACGTACGACAAAAGGCAAAACTGTAAGTTGACATGAAATAAAAATAAAAGAAATTTAACCTTTCACTGCAAATATTTATGGTAAAACGCAAACTTAAAAACTTTTTTCTATTTCGGTTTTATAAAACCGTTCTAAGCGCACTGTTTTAGCTAAAAAACAGTACGTTAAGGAGGCCTATAATCGTACTGTTTTTAGTTTGTTTTTTTACGATGTTGGTAGTTCGATTTGAATTTGAAAGTTTGAAATGTCAGTTTCAGCCACCTGTCAGTGCTGCCATAAGTGTTTATAAAAACTCCCTAGTAATCGATTTGACGTAAATTTCTACATAAATTTATCTAAAATACTCTTAAACTTCCTCAATAGAAAAAATAGTATAAAGAACACGTTTCATAAGACCACTTGTCGCACTCGTCCGTTGAAAAACTCGACGCTTCGCGTCTCGTTTTTTAAACTTGGACTCGTGCGTTAAGAAAAGGTCTTATGAAACTAGTTCTTTAATATACTATTATGGTCTATATTCAATATTAGCCCAAAACATAATAAAACTCTGAATAAAATATATAATAATTTAATAAATAATTATGACAAAAATACAAAAATAACAAATAAGAAACATAACAAAGACAATTAAATGGCAATCTTGGAGAAGCTCCAAAATAGGAACAAACATACTTAATTCAATCTTTTTTGAAGACTTATAGTTAACTTTTCCTAATTTTTTAACATTGCTTATAGGTTAGGATTTACATGGAACGCATTGTGTTTGGGGCTTACAACAGCTTCATCAACATAAGCATGGTAAAATTGTACACAGCAATTTCGTACAGCAAGACATCGTTTGTTAATGTGGGAGCCACCCAGGTGGAGGTTTGGGAAATGGAATCCACTCCTGAATTTCTACTGGTGTCCAAACTTTCTTCCAAATTGCTACATAGACCTGAAATACAAAGAAAAATTCTTTTAGAATTGTATAAAACGCACGCTTGATTTGATAAATTGGCGGACCAATCTCACTTTCTAATGGTGGGGATGTTACATGGCATTTTTGATTACATCTTAATAAATTGAAACATGACATAGTTGCTGATTGCTTGCAAAAAATCATTAAAATCATATTTGAATTTAATTAAAACTGTGGTAATTTTTCCACAAACAATTGTTTATAAGATTTTTTTTTTATTATTCATCATTGCTTATTTACCATCTACTCTTACATAGTACAAAAGAGTAATAAGTAAATGGTATAGATATGTATGCTACTGACTGACTGTTTTCATGCCCCACGAGGTTGTAATGGTATGCAGTTGCTAATCTTTGGATTTCTTTAGCTACATATGGGATCCTCAGGTCTTCGTGGAGGGTTTGATTGGTGACGTACCATGGTGCGTCCGCCATTAGACGTTTTTGATTGGACCCGCTGGAGAATTTTTGTGTTGGACGGTTTTGTGCAACCCCAGAGTTGAATGCCATACGTCCAAATTGGCTTTAATATGGCTTTATAGAGGAGAATTTTATTTTCTAGTGAAAGTTGGGATCGTTTTCCGATTAGCCAGTACATTTGCTTAACTTTCAGGTCAACTTGTATTCTTTTCGCTTTGATGTGCGCTGTCCAGGTGAGCTTCTGGTCAAGGTGCATCCCTAAATATTTGACTTCTGTCTTTACTGGTATAGCGGCATTGTTGATTGTCACTTGTGGACAAACACTACGTTTATTGGTAAAAGTAACTTGAACAGACTTGTCATTGTTGACTGTGATTCTCCACTTGTCGAAATAATTTTGAAGGAGGTCAAGGTGGTTCTGCAGATTTTCTGACGCTCGTCCTGGTAATTCGCTGACAGATAATATTGCCGTATCGTCAGCAAATGTAGCAATTTCGGTATTATCCGTAGTTGGAACATCAGCGGTATACATTAGGTAGAGCAGAGGGCCCAATACACTTCCTTGCGGTACCCCAGCAGTAATCTGATGGTAACCGGAGACTGTATTGTTTACTTTAACTTGGAAGTTTCTCTCGCACAGGTAGAATTTAAGTAACAGATATATTTGAGATGGAAAATTCGATTTGATGTTGAATAGCAGACCTGTATGCCAGACTTTGTCAACAGCCTGCTTAATGTCTAAGAAAGCTGAAGCACAATATTTTTTAGTTGCCAGGGATTCCATTATTTTGTTAATTATCCTATGACTTTGTTGTATTGTCGAGTGACTTTTACGGAAACCGAATTGATGCGTTGGAATTAATTGATTTAGGTCGATAGTCTCTTCTATTCTTTTCAGAAGTAGCCTTTCAAATATTTTGGACATTAATGGGAGCAGACTTATTGGTCTATACGAAGATGGCTGTATGGGTGGTTTCCCAGGCTTAACTATCATGGTGATTTGGGCATATTTCCATTGGAGTGGATAGTAGCATAGTCTTAATATACTGTTGTAGATTGTAGTGAGCAGTAATAGTGTTTTCCTAGGTATGTTACGTAAAATTTGCCCAACTACAAGGTCATAACCAGGAGCTTTATGATTATTCGTGTATTCTATTTCTTGTCTTACCTGAGCGGGTGAGAACGGTTTCATTGGTAAGGAGAGTTGACATGGTGCATTGATAAAATCTTCTATATCCTTATCATTGTTAGCTGCAGCTGGCAGTGGAGTTGTGAAGACGTGTGCAAGATGCTCAGCGAAAACATTTGCTTTGTCAGCATCGGATCTGGCCCATGTTCCATCGGTTCTTCTAATTGGCGGAATTGGTAGATTTGGCCTTTTAAGCCTTTTTGTAGATTTCCAGATTGAGTGATCATTGTTCGACAGGTTAGTAATATAGTACTTGCAGGTTTCATTACGTGATTCATTTAATGCAGTATGTAACCGATGAGTAAGTTGGTTATATATTGTTTTGTCGTGTCTGTTTCTAGTTCTCTGCCATTTGCCTCGTGCTCTACGCTTCTCAATAACGAGCTCTTTTATATGATGAGGTATGTTGTCAGTTTTGTAATAGTTGAGTTAAGTATTGTGTTGCCTCGTCAAGATCGTGGGGTTCTTTAATTCTGATCGTGAGGTTGGTGCGTGTGTCTAGAAGTTGTTGGAAAAGGAATTAGTATATTTGGAACACAGTCTTGGAGGATTTTCTTTGCTGATCACATTTGCACTTAATGTTATAATGACAGGTGTATGATCGGACGTCAAATCTTCATTTGATTCAACGTTGAAAAATGTGTTAGCTAATCCTTTGGTTACCGCGAAATCAAGTAGGTCTGGAATTTTGTTGATATCACTAGGCCAGTATGTTGGTTTACTTGTTGTTAGATAGCTGAGGTTTGCGTTTTGGATAGCACGCAGCAAGCTACGTCCTTTTGGGTTTATCAATCGTGATCCCCATGTTGTATGTTTAGCATTCCAATCTCCGCCGGCTATGAATTTATTGCCCAGATGTTGGAAATATTCTTCGTACTCTTCTGTAGAGATGGTATTCCTTGGAGGGCAGTAGATAGCTGCTACGGCTAATGGGCCGAGACGAGTTTCTAACAAACAATTGTTTATAAGATAGAGAGATTTTGTTATTAATGCTTATCACAATTGGTAAAATTTTAATTATAATATCTACTCAAGTTGGTATCTACTTGAAATGGCAAGGTGTCTGTATGTAGCACAACAATTAATTACAAACCATGAAGCAATCAAATAGGAGGATAATCAACTAAGAAAACAAACACGATAATCTGTGAGAGCACGTGGTATAATCATAGGTTATGTTTCAATCATAGATAAAGCACTAAAACGTGGCACAAATTACGTCATTATTAAAAATGCAAATTTTGATAGTTTTTCAAGGTTGAATTTGGTATTTATTTTGATAATGAAAAAATACAGGGTCTCTAAATCTACATGACTATGTAAATTTGAAAAATGATAAACAACACAATTGTCAGTATTTCAATTGTGTGTTGATTATTCAACCTTAAATTGTTCAAATCTTAATTTTATTCTGCTGTATGGCTGTGCCTCTCTCTTTCTTTTCCCGCTCTACCGTAACCGGCGTAGATGAAATACATTTTTTTACTTACTTCGGCTGCAGAGTTGGAATAATACAACTTAAGCTGTAGGTCCGTTTCATTTGAAGTATTTACTGCAGTTTCTTTGTTGAGCCAAATATTTAGGGGTATTTTATTATAATGTTTGTCAGTTCTCTACACAGCTAGAAACAACTACCATTTTATTTTGTTCCTGCTTAATATAAATTAAAGTTAACTATAGATCACTCTTCAATATGAAGTACTACGTAACAAACACTATCATACTCTCATCTATCTAATTATTTTTATAAGGGGGTTGCTATGTATATTATATTTAGTACTGAAACAGCAGATTTTCTAGGCGTTGGATAGGCGCAGTGTACCAATTGCATAACTTCCCAGGTCACCCGATTTGAACCCGCCCGATTTTTATTTGTTACTTTTGTTTCGATAGCAGTCATAGACGAGAAGCGTAATTCGAACAAATATGATTTAGCAAATGGCACCAAACACTGTATATCTTTGTCCACAAGCTCGAGGTATTCTTGCATACTTTTGGTACGTTCTGGGAAAAAAGTCAAGTTTCATCATTCCATCACATGATATTTCACTCATTCAGTATCCATCTGTGATTGCGATATGATGCTGATGTTCTAACTTATGCAAACTATCTTGCATATCTGCCAACACGTGCTCAGAATTTATCAAATTATCATCCTTAACTAAGTCTTCCATGAGTTCTTGAACACACGGGAATGAATGACATTTTTCAAAACACAATCCATTTCAGGACGTAAAAATGTTGATGCAAGAGCTTCTCCATATAAAAACAGTGTAGCCATTTGGCATTATCTTCTTTAATCTCACAACTAGACCAGATCGATGTTCTGTCATAGTCTTGGCGCCATCGGTGCATTTAGTAACGCGTTTTGCCCAGTCAATCCCGTACTTGTTAGTAGTTTGCATGAAAGTGTCGAATAAAAATTTTCCGTTATTATTGACCTCTAATAGAGTACAAAATAAAATATCTTCTGTAACACCATGTCCAGTATTGTATCTTAAAGATGCTGTAAATTGGGTACAGTTAGAAATATCCGTGAATTCGTCCATCTGTAATGAGACGTACGTGCACTTCTTAATATTTTCAACAACTTGTGTGCGAATATCTCCTGTCATGTCACTTACTCTTCTTTGGATAGGATTATTTGAGAGGGTTATTGTTTTCAACTTGCCAGCCTCGTTTTCAACAACCATTATTTGTACCATTTCAACAACTGCTGGTAAAATCAAATCTTAAACAATTATATGTTTTTGCAATGCGAAATGCAACTCAATAATTCCACAGGCTTTTCATTTTTGTCTGGGTGTTTGGTATATAAATGTCAAAATCGCTTTGATGGCTTCATACTTTCTTTTGATAACACCTCTCGACCGAGCTTTCTGAGAAATATCGGTAAAACCATATTTGAGACATTTCTCGCTGTACAATTTATATTTCTTTGTATTCTTGTCACTTAAAGATGCGCAAGCGTTTAAACGCCGTTTTAAAAATGTATCCATATTTAACAAAACAAGTATAGCTCGTACTTAACGTTAAATATTTGTTATCGCTTTATTTCACTCAACATACAATCAGCAGTACAGCACAAAATTTAAAATCATGACTGATCTCATCGCAGTCCACTGCTTATATAAAGTAAAATGGATTTCTCAGATTATTCCAGTGCCATATTCTCCCGAATATAGTGGAAATGCCCGGAAACACGGAGAAAAATAAATAAATTGCGCTACTTGGTAATAGATGGCGTCACTGGGCCATTTAGCCGCTGATTCTGAATGAAGTTGAATACTATAATCTGGGGGTCGCGAGGAAAATTTTAGCCAAAAGGATTGATTGAATAGTTTCTCTTGTTATGATTTCAGGAAAAAGATTGGTTTCGTGGAAAACTTGAAACATTTTCCGCAAGAGATTGTTAAATTGAGATGTTACAAAGGGCTTTAATACATACTGGATAATCATTTACAAAAATGTCTAACTTAAAAAAATGTTTGTAAGTTCACATTCTTGATACTTGAGCTCCTACGTTAAACTTAAGAAAAAAAACAATTTTTAACGCATCAACAAAATTATTTACGATATTTCTTCTGCACTCTACATCATAAAATTAAAACTTTCCATAGTTTAATTTTCCTAATACAGAACCCACCTTTTTGGGTATCCATTCCTTCACCCACTGGGCTTTCCACTCTCTTCTCGTTGTCCATCTTCCACCAGGTTCTGCTCCTTGTTTAATGTGTACTATACTAAAATGATGACACACACAACATAAAATATTTAACAATCACTTAGAAATAAATTAATTATTATTCTTACTTAGTGTGAGGTGGCAAACACCAAAAAGAGTTGAATAGTTCAGTCCCAATTATAACCAAAACAAAATGAACCTGCAAAAATTATGAACATAAACAAATAACACATATAAACAGAAATAAAAATGATTCCTTAAAGGCCTACACACTAATCATAGAACAGATTTATATGTAAAGACTGTCTCTTAGGAAAGATAGCGATCTTCCCTCCTATGCCTATGTTGCGAAATATTAATTCCAAAAACCTTCTCCAGAATGTCCGAGGTTCGGATTCGCGTTAAACTGTAGGTTTCGCGTGTTTCTACCTTAGCGCTGAGGAGAAGCACGCGGTAGAAAAGAGGCCCATGCCTAGCAGTGGAAAAGGCTGTTCTTCTCTTCTTCTTCAACTGCTTTATCTCTTACGAGACTTGGCGATCTTCTCTCCTACAGCTTAACGTGGGCTCCGAACCACAGGAAGCGTAAACGCTTCTACTCCAGAAAAGATTTACTATGCAGAATACCTCGTTGGTTTGCCATAGCCTTGCGAGGGAGAACGGCCGTTGAAAATCCAATGTCGCGGTCTGGGAATTGAACCCCAGATTTCAGCGTAGAAATCTTACGCACTGACTTCTAGTCCAAGACCACTGTCTTGAACACATTTTAAGAAATTTAATCGATCTAGCAAACTGACCTTAACATATAACGTTGAGATACAAAGATGGAACACTTAAAAATAGTGATACTTGGAATATATTTGATACTTTTGTTTAATATCTAGTTGGTACAAAAAGCATTAAGATATGACACCTTAAACTGTTAAGAAAACTACTGAAATGTCTGGTGAAAGAACCGCAATACAGAGATTCTATTGTGCTAGCCGTCACAATTGCTAAAAATATTTGTTTAATTCAGTTCTAAAATATTATGTCAGATCGGATTATATTATTTATTACATTAGTCCAATTGGTGACAGTGACTTGAATGCTTGTTACAACGTTCTTGTTTTTAATTAAATATTAGTTTCAAATTTATGCTACGCAGCAAATATTATTCGCCATATAAACCTCTACTGACAACGTTTAACAATAAAAATGTATATATATATATATATATATATGATATTTATATTGTATATATATATATATATATATATATACATATATACACAGGGTGTTAATGAATTGCAGGGACAAACTTCTAGGTATTAAAGCATATACGAAAACAAACATTTTTTGTTAATAAATGTATGGTCAAAAGTGTTTCCTTTCAAGGATAGAGCTTCATTCAGATTCTTTAAGAAGCGCCTAACTGTAGGCAACTCTATTTACTACCTACTATTTGTTTCCATAACGACGGAAATTAATACAGGATAAATATGAGAAATATCCTGTATTCATTTCAACAACCTCATAATACAAACATAAATAAGTACATTTCGCAGAAAACATGTGACTTCCTCAACCAATGGGAAAGCAAAATGAAATTAACACAAATTAACCAAATCTTAAATATTTAAATACCTTTTTGAAAATATCATTTACATGAAAACTGAAATTATAGCCGTATTGCTCAATTAAAAAGAAATGTTTTGACACCTCACACGTCCTAACAATTTTTTTTTATAAATTAATATTCGTTTTAAACATAAACATGTTCTTCACACCTATATCCAAATATTACTTACAAAAAAACATACAATTGAGCTGTCCATTTTCCTCCAAAATTACATGTTAGTTGACAGTTGTCGAACATAATACATAAATCTCATATCTTACTGTTTTCCAGTTGAAAAACTCACAGTCAAATTTGATAATACCTGTAATACCTTCATACAATTATTACGACTACGAACAAGCAAAACGAAATAGAGAATTCAAAGGCTAGACACTAGATCAACCCAAATAAAATCAACGGAGGTAACAAACACTAATTGAACGTGACCTTTACTTGGTTTCAACAATTTACTTTTCAGGTTTAAATCATAAAATGGTTTTAAGTTATCTAAATAAGTTAATTTTCTATTAGATTACCTAAATCAAGCTTCATATAACACAGCAATGTATACAGGGTGTTCCTAAATATCATGTACATACGGAAGGAGGTAATTCTTTGACTTATTTCATGACTAAAAGTTCATATAAACATAGGTCCGCAAACGCTTCGTTACTGATCTACGGGGTGTTGAAATTTCAAGATTTTTTTACTTTTTTCTTTATAGCTCCTGCAGTTTTTAAAATATTTAGCTCAAATTTGTAATACAGGTTACGCTGCAGGGCTTACATCATTGGGCGTGCCAAATGGTTGTGAGAATCTACAGGGCGATACTTTTTCAGGGGTCATGCCCCCTTTTCTCCCCCTGAACTTTTTTGTGGTGCACCGCTGGTAAATTCTAAAATACAAAATCATTTTCTTGTTTTAATTAGAATCTCTTTGTTCTCCTGTAGTTTTTTCGTACCTGCGACGGTTTTTGAGAAAAAAAATAAAAAACGATTTACTGTAATTCGCTAGACGAAATTAAAATTTTTAAAATGGTCTAGTAGGCTCTGGCTTTATTTGGATAATCTCGTTTCCATTAATTTTGACAGTTTAGTCGGCACTACCTGTTAAAAATTAAAGCTGGAATGACCCGGCTTTTGAAGCAATGATTTATTACAATACAAAAAACCAAAACAATAACCATAACAAGGAAACTACGTTACAACAATTGTTGAAAGTGACCTCCTCCAATCCTTATACATTAAAATTAATGGAAACATGAGATTATCCAAATAAAGCCAGAGCATACTAGACCATTTTAAAAATTTTAATTTCGTCTAGCGAATTACAGTAAATCGTTTTTTATTTTTTTTCTCAAAAACCGTCGCAGGTACGAAAAAACTACAGGAGAACAAAAAGATTCTAAACAAAACAGGAAACTGATTTTGTGTTTTAGAATTTACCAGCGGTGCACCACAAAAAAGTTCAGGGGGAGAAAAGGGGGCATGACCCCTGAAAAAGTATCGCCCTGTAGATTCTCACAACCATTTGGCACGCCCAATGATGTAAGCCCTGCAGCGTAACCTGTATTACAAATTTGAGCTAAATATTTTAAAAACTGCAGGAGCTATAAAGAAAAAAGTAAAAAATCTTGAAATTTCAACAACCCCGTAGATCAGTAACGAAGCGTTTGCGGACCTATGTTTATATGAACTTTTAGTCATGAAATAAGCCAAAGAATTACCCCCTTCCGTATGTACATGATATTTAGGAACACCCTGTATATAATAAACAAATAGTTAATAATTATTGTAATGGTTACTACTTACATAAAATTTCATTTTATAATTATTTATATCCACATATTTTTTGTATGAACACTAAATAAGAAGCTTCTCATACAACAAACGCAATCTAAACCACTCACACTGCCGACAAAGAAATGGTATCAACCAGCACTAGTGATGTATTTATATCGGTAGTGCATTTTCTGAATTTGCATGACGAAAAGTGTCACAGAAAACAACACATCCAGGTCACGAGTGAAAAATCTTATCAAAATTATTCTCATGTTGTCGCAAAGTGCTTAAAACTTTCAGGTTTAATGCAAATGCATGACTTTCGGTGATATCTGGACTAAACGTCTGGAATAATAATGGCGGCAATTCCGCACAAACAAGATTAATGATTTAATTGCAAAAGAATAGTATAATTTACAATGGTTTTCCTTTATCAGTGGCGATTCTAATTCTAGTACAGCTCCTTGTTTTCCTAAAAATATTTCTCTTTTTATTTATTTTTATGTATACAGGGTGTCCCACGACGTGAGGTCACTATTTCGTGTACGTAATCTTTAGACCAAATATAGTTAAAAATTCTAATAATGTTATGCCCTAAAGTAAACCCTTTTCAAAATACAGAGTGTTAGTTTATTATTTATTACATAATTACAATTTCAGAAAAGTCAATATTTATTTTTATTTTATTGAAAATTCACTATAAAGATTATTAAAAATGGCCACCGTTGCTCTCGAGACACATTCTGGTTCTTCTTAAGAGAGATCTGGTTGCCCTACGTAACATATTGTTGTTATTCCGAATTAGTTGTGCTACCTCAAAAATGTGTTTGGTATTCTATATCTTTCATATGCCCCACATATTATAATCTAAACAAGTTAAGTCCGGAGATCTTGGGGACCAGGGGTGCTGTTCTCCTCTACCAATTACTCGTCCTTCAAACCGTTGATTCAAAAATTGTCTTACGCGTAACGCAAAGTGCGCAGGGCCGTCGTCATGCTGGTACGATCTACCATGTCTGATCGCCAAAGGGACTTCATCTAACAATCCTCCCAATTGAACTCCTGGAACATTTAAATACCTATCGGCGGTTAAATGGTTCTCAAAAACGAATGGACCAATGAGCATGTTATCAATAATTCCACATCAGATATTCACTGAAAACCTATGTTGATAATTTGACACAGTGATTTCGTATGGATTTGTGGCGGCGACCCCTGGGATTGCGACGCCTACCGTCCGGCGAAATACAATACCTAGCATAAGCCGGACATACTACAGTAGCGCACTTTGCAGTATCGCGACATTGAAGCACTTAGGCCCTGGTGCTAGCCAGCGGATTGCCGCTATTGTAAATAAAACTTACAGCTACCTTCCAGGAATTACTTCCGTGGTAAACTTCTAGCGAAGCAGCTTCCACCCCTTCTACGAAGGTGGAAAGTTGAACCACCTAGGTGCACCAGGAAGAAAAGCCAGTTCACTTGGCCGGCTCTAGTCATTCACTTCTATATTTTACTTGTAAATAATCACGTGTACTTTTAACTGTAAATATATAACAATAAATTAGATTAATACTTACTGACTATTTATATAGTGCAAGTAATAACCAAAGATTCTCAAAATTCCAAGAGTGGATGTTCTTTCTGTTTACTAATCCATTTCTTCTAAAAGTTGCCTCAGCCCTGAATAAAATTTTGAGTGATCCAGTGGCAAAATTCCATATGACTAGCGAAATCCCTAGGTAAGGGGGCTAGAACAGGCTGGCTATGAAATACATGTAAATCATGGCGTTTTAATGTTCTCTAAACTCGCATTCGTGGTAGATTAACTTGTGCAGATACACATCAAACAGAGATGCTGGGATTATTATCAATTTCTCGCAATATACCACTTAATATAATTTATTGTTTCGGCTGCTTCAGTATTTAACTAAAACAGGCCATAACTTCTTTAATAGTTGACTTAGAGAAAATGACCACCCTTTAGTTTCGACTTCTTTTCACCTATTCTGCTCGTAGTTAAAGTAGCGACCTCCTGTCATGGGACCCCCTATAGATATGCATCGTACTTTTAGTTATCAATTATTATCTAAACGTTGACGTTTGTCCAAATTTCTTGAATTTTCCCTTAAAACTAAAAATGTAGATGATGCCTTAATTTCAAATGACAAATACTTCAATATTTCATAAAATGGGCACACAAATATCAAAAGTTTAATTAATTGTAGAACTCGCGATGATGTGGTGGGCATCACGCATTGAACAACGGCATTGTTTCGCCTTGTTCATTCGAGCGCAGGTACCAAATTATTTAAAGCGACTGGGTAGGCCGCCCGCCAGGCATCGCTTCGGGAATTTGAACTTGCGACCTTCTGTACCGGAATCCAGTACTCTAACCACTGGACCATTCTGGCTTTGTTATAATTAATAAATTATAAATGTTAAAATTTGTAAGAGACTGTTACGTAACTTTCACTTACTGGATTTCTCTAAATAATTTTGTTGTAGCATGTGATACCTCTCTTATCTCCTTTCGCTTGGGTCTGCTGTTATTCCGGTCTTGTGCTACTTCCACCGATCTTAACACTACAACACTCTTTATATCACCATATCAGCGTGTTTGCTCTTCCTCTTGTCTTCTGCTTGCCCATGAACTCCATCTTATAGTTTAGGAAAATCTCATTGTAGCTCTGTCTTCTTCTTCTTCTTCTTTTTCTTTTTAAGGATAGAAGATTACTCCTGCATGCCTGTCCTTTTTTACTACATGGATGAGGAATCCAGCTTTGAGCCTATCTCTTGGTCTGGTCTTGAGCGTTCGTCCAAGTGGTCTATTCCCTGTTGGTAGTTGACTTTTGCAAATTTTCTTTCCTCACCGATGTGGTCCACACGTATGATGATTGTTGATTTGAAAGAGCGAGATGTAGGACGCGGTTTTCCAAACATCTCTAAGCACCGCAGCCATCATTGACCCATTGTACACCCTAACTAAAACTTTTGCCTATCTGGGGAAATTCCAACTCCAGTAGTGATTTTTAACGTGTCACACATCGCAGTGGCACGGGACCTACGGCTTTTATTCTTATCTGACAGAAGGCGCATTTTCAGATTTTTCCCCGCTAGAAAAATCTCACCGACCTCGGCCAGGTTCGATCCCGCGTCCCTTGGTTACTCCAATCTTTTCATTTTAGCTCTGTGACTCTGTTTATAGTATATGTTACCTTAGTTCTTTGTCTTAGCCAGGCGTTCCTCTTATATTCAAGATCTTTGACAACTTGCCAAACTCAGCCCAACCCAACCCTTCTTTCTACTTATTTGTCTTTGTTTTCTTTCCCCATTTTAATTGCTTGTCGTAGGTATGTTGTATATTGTTTTACGTTCTGTATACTTGTATTATTTACTGGTATTACTGTTTCTGGTCGACACATTATATTTACCTTGTCTAGATTTATGTTCAGTTAAATGCTTCATGACGCATGTTCTTACTGTGTGAGCATTTCCTCTAGATCTTCTATGTTGTCTGCAATTAGGACTAAGACGTGCGCAAATCCAAGATGGTTGAACTTTTCTCTGGTTATATTGCCGTCATAAAAAGTTTGGGCAATATGGTGTCTTCCAGTCTAATACCTCTATTGAAAAGAATTGAATTCGATTACCTTTCTTTAGCTTTCCTTCTGCTACGTCTTACCGACTGCGCCATGTGGTAACACGGTTACTTATAGATAAATTAAATCAAACAATAAGTATTAGTAAACTGTGCAATTATTGTTGGAACTGCTAAGTTTATATGTTGCCCGCGTCTAAGTACAGTATTCCCTTCTTCCATCTTCACAATATACGCGCTTGGCTCATCCCCCAATTCAATTATCCTTCCTCCCTGCCTTACTTTATTAATTATATAATATTATATAATAATTAATTAAATATTAAATTGTATATCAAAATGTTGAGGTGGCTGAGTGGTAAGACAGACAGGCTTTGGATGTAATGGTGCAAGGGCTTCCTGGTTTGAATAACTCCAGGGGTTTGAAATTTTTCTAATTTCCTGGGTGGTCGGTACTGGGTCCCAGTCTCCATTTGTCATTGGAGACCAAATTAATGACACTCCTCGTATTATGGTCGCATTAGGAAGTAACAAGACCATAAACAAAAACATCCACATACCAGGCAAGTAAAGCACGGTTTCGCACCAACACGGTAACCCGCAGAGTCGGGCCCTGTTGTGCATAGCAAGAACTAGCTTAGCTTTGCCTTACACTGTCTCGACACTCCGCAAGCGGTACAAACGAGAATCACGATTATATGAGTATCTTTAACACGTGTATCAATATTTGACTTATGTAGATGTTGCCTATTTCTACATATAGTATTCCCTTCTTCCGTCTTCACAGTGTCCCATCTTGGCTCATCTGCCAATTCAACTATCTTTTCTTGCTGCCTTTCTTCAGCTTTGCTTGCGTCTACGTTCTACCGACTGCGCCATGTAGTAGCAGGTATTAATTTATTTATAGACAATTAAACATCAAACACTGATTATTAGTAAACTGTGCTTTATTCTTGGCCTTGGGTCACTGACGTTACCGCAACAATTTAATTGCCTGCTAAGACTATAAAACAATCGAACTTATAAAGCTAATCTTACGTAAAACCGCGAAACTAGTTTTAACAATACTATATGTCTGCGAATCCCAGCATGATAATACATACAGGGAATTTTTCTTTTTAGTATACATAGCCTATGTATACTTTTAAAAGAAACGCGTCAATTTCGCCTATTGTGTAGGCAACCAACTATACAGACAACTCAAGCATGCTGTGACCACAGCAATCAAATTAATTCAATGCTAAAAAATAAAATTAATCTTTATTTAGTGTCAAAGAATTGTTAGAAAATTTAAATCAGAGGGATGCGTAATAAATTCCCATAAAATAAAAACTGAAAGTAATCACGTTTTAACCCAAGAAATGAAATGAAATATTTTA
>JABXWE010040959.1:0-17500 GCA_014611495.1 Limonius californicus | reverse complement strand
GGCAGTTAATGTTCATGTAATTATTCAAAATAAAATATAATCAAATGCAAATAAATACAAAAAATGTATTTGTGGTAAATGGATGTGGTAAATATTGTTTATAAAAGGTGGAGTTCACTCCAAAGAGATTGTATTTAACCATTGGTTCGTTATTTGAGAATATGGTGCAATGACTTCCTTCGCAGACCTGTTCCATATTCAAAAATGATCTACAACCAATGTGTGTTTAAGCCTACCAACTCAAAAATTGCTACACAACAAAACCTAATAATTACATCGACGAAAAGGCTAAAAAATAAAATAAACCAATTCTCACAAAAAAACAACCAAAACTATAATTTTTGTACCTCATCAAAAACCCAGGACGTCACTATACGTTTATACAAATTCTAAATTCAAAAATTCCGCCTCCTCGCTTGACTTTCAAGAGGCATTGGACGCCTCGTTCGCGCCAGGGGGCTGTCCGGGAGGGTCAGGGGAAGGAGAAGGACTGTCATGACTCTGCATGAGTTTTATTAATTCTTTCTGAACATTTTTGTTACTTAAAACTCTTGGGCAACGAGCCAAAAGACCACCAATAGCACCAGTTTTATTGGCTGAAGCGTGTTCTTGAATTAACCTAAACGCTTTTGATGGTAAGACGTCATATTGGCCTTCGTACAACTTTGCAGCTTCCGCCCATGTGTCATAATACTGACTATATTCGTTAAGGTTACCGTAATACTCTTGAGGAGTTTGAGCTGGAGTTGAGCTTCCAGTTCCAGGCTTCTTTGGGGATAAGAAACTTCCACCATCTTCCGAAGAACTCAATGTTTCTAGCCCATCCATGTCTTCCTGGAGGATCCTCAAGGCCGCTGCTTGAACTTTCTCCATGGTCATGTGTTTGAAGATCCTACCTTGTTTCCTCTTCAACAAGCTTTGAATCAATTCGTTAACAAGTCTGTCATTAACCGTAGGAGATCCCGGGGAGGTAAAACCGCTCGAGGAAAAACTTTCAGGGTCGCTCCCGTTTTTTTGCAAAGGTAAATTTAACAATTCTCGGCGGCTTTGCATTCGCTCACATTGGTTTTCCTCCCCGTCATCTTCAGGAACATCTTCACTATCACATTCGTCTTGAAGAAGTTTGAATAATCTGGAATGAGTTGAAGCTCGCTGATATTTATTCTGTTTCTTCAGGTCCGAAAAGTCCGGTTCTGTGTCAGTCTCTGAAATGTGTCTACTAATGTCGGAAGTAACACCCGAATCACCTTCTTCTTCGCTATATTCTTCGTAAGACTTAAGGCTGTTCTTTCTGGAAATTGACTTACGTTTATGAATAGCTCTTTCTACGTGTAATAAACCACCGCCGTCCTCAAGAGCTGAAATGCGCTCCTTAATGATAATTTTTATTTCAGTCTCTTGTGCTTGCTGATTTTGTTTACATGAAGCCGACTCTTGCAAGGCCTTTATTCGTTCTTGGACGGATAAGGGTTTGAGATCAGGTTCAGCTTCATTGGTACCTATTTCAGTTTTATTGGGAATATGACCATTGCAAGTAAGTTCTTCAGTCTCTTCGTTAATACCTTCTTCAGTCTTGGCATGAGTCTCAATGGAAAGCTTGTTTTCAATTTCTTTTTGTTGATTTTCGGACTCAAGACAGTTGGAAGTTCCGTTAGCAACATTTTCTTTCGCGTTCGATACGGTGCTCTTGCTTAAGCTGCTATTTCTAGAGCAAGCAGAGCTTGTACCGATATCTTCTTGTTCTAAAGGAACTTGTATGTCTTCAGTTGGTTCAGTACCACAAATATTATCATTTTGTGGTTTTTCTGGCGAGTTCATAATTTGAGCCCAAAAATCAACATCTTCTGATTTCTCCTCTTCACTGCAACTTGGTGATGTTCTACTATTTATTGCACTTATTATACTTGTTAACACAGCCTCCATTTTTTCCATACCTTCTTGTACATTTATATCACTTACAACATCAGTTTTTATGTTTTCTTCAAGATCATTGCTATTAGTATTAGTATCCAAATTGTCCGCTTCAAGCTCTTCGTTTCTGTTATCCGCTACAGTATCTACATTGTAGAATCTTACAACAGGGGTTGTTTCATAACACTCTTCTTGTCTACTACTAGACCAAAAATCTTCTTCGGAACTACTACTGCTTGGTCGCACGTCCATATTTCCAGCAGCCAAATCTTCTTCCTTTGTAATTACATCGTCATGTAAGCTACTATTTTCAGTTCTTTCAATATCTTCATTATTAGTAACAGTTTGTTCGTCATACTTCTTCGTAGGCTTTGGTAATTCATAATTTTTATCAAGCTGACCCCACCAGTCTACGTCTTTTTCGGTTTCATTGCGGTTTACTTTTAGTTGATCTTTGCCATTACTGTATTCTTCAACCGCGGTAGAATAATTTTTATTATAAAATGTTCCTCCTTCACTTTCGGCAGTTTCGTAATTGTCACCGCTAACTTGCCTTAAAACGCTTCTCTCAATGCCTGACAAGTGTTCTCCGCTACTATCTTTGAGCCTTTCTTCTTTGCTATTGTTTTTTTCTGCAATTTGAGGTTTAATTTCACTATTTCCAACTACAAGGGTCACCTTTTGGCGTTCCGCTGCACTAATTTTAAATGTAAGAGGTAGCTTCACCAAAACCGTTCCATCTGATTCGCCAGCTTCTTCTTCGTCGTCACTGTTTTCGATCGTGGCTGTATCTTCACTGATGGTTGTGGCTACGCTTGACTCTCTCACGTATCTTGCAGCGCTATCAGTGCGTTCACTTTCTTCAAAAATCACGCTTAACTGATGAGGGATATTTTCATCAACAATATAAACCGAAGGATCTTCATTCTCTTCAGTAGTATTTTCCGATTCGTCTTCTTCTTCTTCTTCATCGTTTTCTTCTTCTTCGTCTTCTTCATCGGAACAATGTGAGCTATCTTCGTCATCATAGACTTTGATATCGGAAACTGAACGAATTGCCTTGAGACCACCACTGAGAGGTGGTCGACAAACCTCATAACCGACCATTTCCGTGTCAGAATCGGATGTTTCTGCTACTGAAGAATCATCTTCAAAGCGTTCGCTTTGTATTTTAATCTTTTCTGGTTCCTTCTGCTTCTCTTCGCGATTTTTACGTTTTTCTTCTAATTTCTTAGCAGCTTGGGTAATTTCCTGAAGCAACTGCTTTTGTAAACTTGGTGTTGTAGGTGCAGTACTTTTAGGTCTCACTTGGTTATTAGGACTGGGCGTCATCGCTCCAAATCTTGCTCCATAAAAAGCCATTTCGTCGTTGGAACTGTACCCCGACACTTCCTCGGGGTCAGTTTGTGTTGGAGGATAAAATGGATATGGTGAATAAACTGGTGGGTACATTGGTGGAGGAGCGCCGTAGTAATACCCATAATAATAAGGATCCCAATAAGGTGGATACTGCTGATAGTTTTGTTGCTCTTCAGCGGTTCCTGTATTTCCATTAGGATCACCTTCTT
Organism: Limonius californicus; assembly: GCA_014611495.1. Classification (NCBI taxonomy): domain Eukaryota; kingdom Metazoa; phylum Arthropoda; class Insecta; order Coleoptera; family Elateridae; genus Limonius; species Limonius californicus. Next base: position 14,021 of record JABXWE010040959.1, on the reverse strand, counting down.
GTGCTTCCTGATTTTCTTGACCTGAGGTGTTTTCGTAACCATAATTAGGATAATAGTAGGGCCAAAAAGGTACAGGGGTACACCTTGCATTACCATTCTGCTTTTTGGCTGATTCGTTATCATTTGACCATGGTATAGGTGTAGTTCTAGAACTGGTACTTCGTTTTTTACTTGTTTCTGTATTAGAATCGGAACTCTCCGAAGGCGTGTTATTTTGTCCATAATTGGGAGGATAATATCCCCAACTAGATGGTATCGGGGTCATTCTAGCACTATTATTTTGTGCTGGACTAGGAAATTCATTGTTAGAATAATTTTGAGAATAGTAAGCCCAGTAAGGATCGTAATAATAAGGTGAAGGTGGTGGATAATTAGGGTCGTACCCCCATTGCGCGTACGAGGAGGGGTCGTTCGGATAATTTTCGTTATTTTCACAAGCTTGGGCGGGATTGGCTACAACAGACGAAATCATCGCTAGTTTTCTCTAAGATAGACTACAAAAAATATTGGGTAGGCTCCAAAAAAATCGTTATTCGTTTAAGTAGTTCTTTTAACATTTCATGGATGAAATGCGTTTATGATATGACTCATGAATGACATGAGTATGAACCGTGACTTTGATGTTAGTTAGTCTGGTCGACACCGAAAATAACTTATGAAATATGAAATTTGAACTTGAACGACGCAACAATGAAAAATCACACTCACGTGGCCATTTATTTACACGTGATTTCTGTTTAACTTAATAATTTAAGCTGGTGATACGATTTGGTGGAGCAATGAAAAGCCTTACCACAATCATCAGGTCCAGTCATAGCTTGCAACATCTTGAATGATCGACTAGGTATTGAACTGCCCATGTACTTTTTTGGTTCAGGAACGGTTTGTTCGCTGGGTGGCACATAAGTTTTTGTGGGACCATCACCTGCAATAAAACCAAATTGCAAACTACCTCTACTTCAACCACCAAAGTATTTATACCTTCTATTTGAATCGGAATTGTCCTAACTTTGGGACCACGATTGGTGTTATTCTGTTGACCCTGAGGAACTAAACAAACGAAATTACATTAAAAGGTTCATCGTTGCATATGACTGTCATAAATGAAAATGTATGCGATCTACAGTGTTAAGCGAAGCAAGCCGGAAAGCGAATTAAATAAAATTGAAATAAAAATATGAGAAATCCTGTCAACCAAAGCGTACCGATGGATGAAATGGGCGGCTCATCTGGACCACCTGTCATGCTCTGAAGGAGTTTGAAGGCCTTTGAGGGAATATGAGGACCGCGATATCTTGGATCTACTTCGTTGTGAAGGGACGAATCTTGATCTAAACCTGGTTAAGGTGATATATAAGCATTAGCAAGCAACGATCATGCCCAAAAAGCAACATCTAACATCGCTACGAAATTAATTCTGTATTATCATTTATTTTGTATACGGTTATTTGACCAAACAAATGTGTAGATACATTTCTAAACTACTAATTGACAGATTAAATTGTTTGGCCAAATTGGTTAGATATTTCTTAACCACCGTTAAAAGTTTTAGAAGAGAAATATATATCAGTAGATTTACTCAATGGAACTATTTGGTTGAAACAGTTTAAAATGCCAACAAAGTACCAACTTATTAGTTCCTTTGGTAAATTAGGAAGTATTAACAATTAAACAGAGAGGCTTTTCCCAAGTTTTATGGGTAACTATTGCCATACACCATCACCACGATAAGAATTTAGTTAAATTTTTACCGCTATCGTCTAGCATCCAAAACAGTTTTGAGGGTATGTGGCCTCCTCTGTACCGTGGATATTCGTAGTATTCGTTTATATGAATTTCTGAAAATCAAATTCTCAAAAATAAAAAAATTCCATTTTTATCTCCCAATCCCATTTTGCTTATCGTTTTATAATTTGTGCATACCTTGTTTAAACTTGTTCATTAGCTCATGGTCGCCCTCATTCTGCTTCAAGGAACCCTGACGTTGTGGGAAGTGGGAGGGCATTTTGGGGGAGTGCTCAATAACTGGCTGATCTTCGTCGTCATCCCCATCAGTGTTGGTTATCTTCTGGAGTACTCTAAAGGTGTTTGATTGAGTTGGATTCGAATTCCAACTTAGCTGACGATTAAGTGACCGTGCGTCACTGCGAAGACGGCGGTCAAGCAAATTCTGATACTATAAGCATAAATAATTACCTGTTGCTGCCAGGAGTAGTGGGACTGTTGAACTTCTGAACATATCCTTGTTGCTGGGGAGAACTGACGTGTCCATTGCTAGAAGCACCATCTCTTTGGACTGGTATAATTCGACCGCCTTGAGCTTGTTGCTGCTGGTAATTATTTTGCTGAGGTTGCCCTTGACGAACTATAATTCTTTGGGTTGTACCAGGATGGTGAAAGACCTGAGGAGGTTCGTTTACTATTACAACCTCCGTGCGTTCAGTCGGACCAGATTCTTGAGGTCTGTCCCGAATATTAACTTGTTTCCTAACACCTCCTCCTTGAGGAATCTGAATCGGTGGTGATTGTTGTTGCTGTTGTTGCCAGGGTGGTGTTTGCTGCTGCCTTTGTTGCTGTTGCCATGGTTGTGGCTCCGGTTGTTGTGGTTGCTGTCGTTGTTGCCATGGTTGAACTTCCGGCTGCTGTTGCTGCCAGGGTTGAGCTTCTGGCTGCTTTTGTTGTCGTTGTTGCCACGGTGGCGATTGCGGTTGTTGTTGGGGTTGTGGCTGTTGTTGTTGTGGCTGCTGCTGTTGTTGGCGCCATGGTGCAGCTTGTTGTGGTTGCTGTTGCTGTGGTTGCCATGATCGTTCCTGTTGTACTTGAGGTTTAGGTTGTTCTTGAACTACGGGCGAGTCGCGACCGCGATCATTAACGGCCCATTCTGGTGTCTCCTGCTGGGGACGTTTTTGTAACCATGGAGTTGGAGCTTTACTAAGAGTAGCTTTGGGACTATCTGGAGTTTGAGGATCCCTCTGTGGTGGAGTTGCAGCAGCCGGTGGTTGCCTCTGAACTGCAATCGGAGGTTCTTGCTGAGAAAGCGATGGCTGTCGTTTGTAATATGCCGGTGGAGAACGGGCCGTGTTCGGAGACGATTCCCTTTGATTTGCAAATTGTGGTGACTGCGGGTGCCTTTGGGGCGGTGTTGGTGGGGTCGCATTTTGATTTACAGGAGGTATGTAGATTGAACCTACACCAGACGCATTCACTTTAGCAGGAGGCGACTCTGGCTGTCTCATTGCCTGAGGCTGTCGTGGTGGTTGAGAATCCATCACATTATTAACTCTATTGGGAGCACCACCATAATTATCTTTATTGAAAATAGGATCTCTTTTGATAACAGGCCCCGATGTTTTCCTAAGCAGAGCCATAGGATTTTCAGGAATAATTTTAGTCATGTCAGGTCTTTCGAACGCATCCAAGGGTACAGGAGATGCAGATTTTGGGGGCGCCTTAGGAGGCGGTGGTGGAACACCGCTGGGTGGCGGTGGAGGAGGTGGAGGACCGCCGCCACCGTGATGATGTGGTTGTGGAATCCCGCCAGAAGGAAACACTTGCACCTGAATCTGAGGCTGCATTGCTGCTAGGGCAGAAGGGGGAAGCGGCCCTGTGGGATAATTCGGGTGTTGCTGCTGAGGCACTGGACCTACACCTTCATTCATGGCATTGAGTTCCAATCTCCTTGCCATTCTGGGCGATCTAATCTCTGAAAGGTCTATTCCACCTGGGGTATATGTGAAGGGTTTCTTATCCTTTGTTAGCATAGCGTTTTGGACACAAAGTGGAGGTTCGACTGCGCGACCTGGAATCTGTTAAAAATAATTTCAGAAATTGTTTAATGGTTGTTAGTTTTAGGTGTAAGGGTTAAAATAATTAATCAAAATTTAAACTTTAACGTTGAAATCTTATTTGTTAGATCGAATTTCTTTCATGTAAGAGTTCAATTAAAACAATGTCAGGATTTAACTCTGGAATAGCCAGTTGCTGCAATTTTCCTAATGCTTTATGACGCAACTGCATCTAACGATATTTAAGGCTTTTTGCTACTTCTGGAAGTGTGATAATACAAAGTTATGCATAGGCAATTTGTTTTATTGCAGCAACAATTAGCAATTGACCTACAATTGTGTCATTTCGCAAGTATGTTATTATCTTCGTTCTTGCGCGCATTTCTTCAATAAACAATAAATGCAACGTGCTTTAATGAAAAACAAATTGCGGCTGCAAAGCACCGAAGCGAAAATGGCTAATGGAAGTACTCAGATAAGCAGGCGCCGCTTGTGACTCACGTCGTTGCTACAAAGTGTGGGTGATATTAAAATGAAATACTTGAGCCTTTGCTAACAACTGACAAGAAATAAATGCGACAATAATCGACCTATTAGGCCAGTTTATGTGTGCGTCTGAAATATGACAGACGACCACGACTGCAAATGCATTTGCAGTACATAGCGGAATGCTGTATAATTATTTTTGTCGACAGCTTTATTGTTAGATTTGCTATAGATCAATTTTTTCAACATATTAATCATGCACTGCAGGAGGAAGGACTTCTTGTTATTGACCACTAGATTAATTTGTTCGGTGGCTATTTTTAAAATACAGGAGGCCATTATCCTTACAAGTAAACTTGTTCTACAGGAAGGCATAATATCAAAATCAGAAATAGCAATACATAATATGCTAAACTATGCAAACCCATTTAGCTATCTCTTCTAGATCGAATGTTAAGGATTACTTCACAATTACGTGGCACTTCGGGGTAATTTGGCCTATTCATAAATTGTTTCTGATAAGTTAAACATTAGAACATTGCTATAATATTACTTACAAACAAAAATGATCATATTTAATACGTACATTAGCCTTTTGTCCAAGTGCTCCAGAGGATGGAGGAGCAGCGGCCTGTCTGAAATTAAGAAAAACCAATATTAAACAGTTATTCTTTGGATAGGTATTAACAGAAATTGATATACTAATATTTTAGTTCTACAAGTTAATGAAAAACTAACATTAACTTCTTGCTAAAACATATACACAATAACCTATTTCTAGAACAAAATGCACCACTTCTTCCGTAAAATCTGAATTATTATGCGATTTCATACTTGAAATGCGTTTCTCGGAGCAATAAACAATGATAATTATTAGGTTTAATCGCACGCACTTCTCATAATTATAATATATTGTTCAGTGTTAGGAATAGTATTAACCATATAAAATAAGTCTTTTCTATATTCATACAACGCGCAGCTTTTCAATTGTATTTTAATTTAATGGTTCAGGCGTAAATCGCCTGATAGTGCTAGGGAAAGTTGAATTTTCTTCTTGTATAAAAGCTAAACGGCCAGGATCATCTTCATACTCATTTTAGTTTGCTTGCACGACTAAGTAAAGCAAAATGGGAACTTGGGTAAGACAATCTTAAGTATTTTGGATTCAAATATAACCAATTTGTTTATTTAGACAACTGCCAGTTTGTTCATAACTGGCCTCTTATGGTTGGAGGTCGAAAGCAATCCCCAGCTATTCCAAAACCAGCTACAAACTTCTGGGATTTATCAACCTCAACTCAGAGTTCCACGTAAGCAGCAACAGTTTCGGTTCTTCTATCTAAACAGCGGAAGACCAAGAGACGTTGCACCATCACAGAGCGCTCTGGGCCTTCAATCCCAACAAACACTGCTAACAAACGTTGACTTCCCTGGAAGAATACCTCGATACAAGAATAACGATCCAATCGATAACGCTGGTGCTCTCTATAAGAACTTTGAAGAGAATTTTGAAAAGCATCTGGAGCAAACTCAATCGTTCCCCATTTCAGGCGCAAATGACAGAAATGGTTATGTAGTGCAAACGCTGGCCAATGGTAGTGGATACGACGATCACAAGACTTCGCAGACGACCCATCTTTTAGGTCCACATCAAATAGAAACCATTGACAGCGAACATTTCCATAAGGAAGTTCCAGCGTTTGACATTTCCGGATACCAACAGCATACTAATGAAAAACACGGGGAAGTTCACTACCATCAGCACAAACATATTCACAAACACGAACATAAGCAGGAGCATGTACACCAACATAAACAGGACCATCAACACAAACATTTGCATAATCAGCAACATAAACATGAGCATCATTCCGACCACAAACATGGGCATCAACATAAGCACGAACACCATCAACAACACAAACACGACCACAATCATGACCACAAACATGAAAACCACCACGAACACAAGCATCAGCATGGACACAAACATCAGCATCACAGTGAGAACAAACACCACCATCAGCATGGGCATAAACATGGCCATGGACACAAACATCATCATTCCAAACACCATTGATTTGGGAAAATATACCACGATTTCTTTTACGTTTTAAGATTAGAACACCAAGATTTTAAGGATAGAATGTAAACTTTTGGGTAAATTATTGGCACGCTAAAAGTGTTTCTATAATTCGTTATAGAAAACCGTAGAAGGATTATCACCTGACAATTACTTTCAGATATAATTTTATAAGCTTTTGTAATTATTAATATTATGAAAATGTTTCTACCCACAGAAGCACAATCAGTTATAATTGTAAAGTGTTTTTAATACTTATAAATTAAATATTGTTCTATGTCGAAGGCACAAAAACAGTTTCTGTTTTTCCTTGTCCATAATTTTGAAATCCCCCAATTTCCCCTTTTAAGACTTCAAATTGCAAAAAAAGAGTAAATTTCAAATTTTGCCGAAAAATCGTTTAAATCCTATAAAAAATAATGAGATAAGGAAATCACTCATTAATTTAAGTGTTTTTGGTTTTGAGAACTGACAATTAACTTTTTAAATACAAAATGAAGAATTACGACAAATTCTAGATCGCCACTGTAATGTTTCTGATGTAGAGCAGTGTTTACTTGCTTTCCAATGTATGACTTCATCTAAATTGTAATGACGTCCAATATTTGCTGATATTTGTTACTGTTTAGTTGTTTTATGGGCCGAGAGTTCTTCATTTTAAATAAGGCAATCTAGCTTTCGCAACTTAATAATTTCTTGCTTATAAGAAATTAAAGCAGTTTTGATGTAATATAACAATAAGCAATTAACAAATATTGTGTTCAAATACAACTAAGCTTCACAGTCCGAGCCATCTATAAAATTTTTAAAAGTTCAGCACTTAGGTCGTCGTAAATTATACGAGCCACTTAGATTATATATCGAAAACAAGAAACACAAATATATTTAAATGTTTAAACGTATCCATAAGTATTATTTAATGAGGTTAGTTCCTCTCCTCTTAAATATTATAACCGAGATGACATCTTCTAATCTTGTATTGAGTTCCATAATTTTCAATATTTAACGATAATAGCAACATTTTTATTGTAAGAGTGCACACATTGCTTTGTTTTCTGCTGTAATTCCACAGTAAGCATATTTGAAAAGGATTAAGACAACTCAACCTGTCACATGGGCGGTATCATCTGGACATCGTTATCTAAATGCTGGCATTTAGGCGCCAACATCAGCGTTCTATCATCTGAGTGCCTAACTAACACAACCAGTTGCGTATTATAAAACATATGCTGATGAATATGAATGTAAGGGCATTCATTATTAATTACTATGTGATATTGCTCTAATGAACTATTAATTAATCAATTTTCAAATTTTATGAACAATTTTAAAGTTCAGATATTACCATAAACCACGCACAGTTACATAGAAGCAAACAAGATTAATGATTCAAAGAAAAATACGTTAATTGTAATCGCCCACTATTCGCTTTGTGTGTGTTACGCAACTGCCGGTGCAGTGGCAAACATGATTAAAAGAATTTTAAGTACTTATATACGAACGAATTACAATTAACTAAAAATAAAAACAGTTTTAAATAGTATGTAATAAAAATAAATTTACAATTATTTAGTTTTACACCTCTATAGTTTTAAGACATAAAATGAATTTAAAATTCATTGCTTAATATTCAGAGACTGATAAGCAATATTTTAATATTTTCTTTAAAGACCAGAAGGCCTGCGCTTGAATTCTTCAGTGCCCAGTTGATAGCGCTTAGTTGATAATGCCCAGTTGATAGCGTCCAATTCACCATGTCCAGATAAGATAAGTCTAATTATCCCACCCTGCAGCATTGATTTGTATTTTAAACATTTGTTAGTTTAAAAAATATTTTAACGTGTGTTGTTTAAAACAGTATACAGGGTTGCCCATTAGTGTGCCAAAGTCCAACATTGGTATTATTTAAAGGATTTGGAAATTTTTCTTTTTGTAAAGTTATGTATTGCCAAAATGCGCACCTTATAAAAATATTTTTAAATATACAGGGTGACTTGCTACAGCGGAGCATCTTCAGGATATTAGTTTTTAAATAGAACACCCTGTATATTTTTACATTTTTGAATTCTACGTGAAAGTATCCGACTTTATCTAAAAAATGTGCACATTTTGGTCAGCACAAAGTTTAACAAATTATTTCGGTGCGTGGGTATTACGATTAATTAAGAATGCATATTTTATAGTTGTATAGACAAGTGATGTTCTGAAACGGCACAATCACCAAAAATTAATTTTATTATACATGGTGTTTTCTACACCAGTATAAATGTAATTTACTTCAAAGAGCATTTTCTCAATTTTTTTTCAAATGGAACGCCCTATATATTTATATTGTTTGAGGCTTTCGCAGTTTCTCGAACTGTCAATATTACAATTTACTTTCGGCTTAGACCTTATCGTCATTTGGGAACTACGCCCAGTATTATCAGGTAAGGAGCGACCTGTAGCTTGTCTGCCTTTACAAGCATTTGCTCTAGAAGTTTGAGCCATATTTGTTCGTAGGCCCTGTCTGCCTAAACAGCTGTTTGTGAACCCATACAAACTAACGTTTCGCAAAGACATTGCAGCTTGCATCTCCAGAGTGAATAGAACACTCAGTATTATATTTTTATTGTATGGGTTGTATGGGTTCACAAACAGCTAACAGGCATAAGCCGATAAGTATTATTGTCCTGGCAAACAAATTACATCAAAATCAAATCCTTGTCCGCCCCAAGCTTTGATTAATACCTACAAGCACACGGCCCTGTTTACGCAGGCAGGGCCTACGAACAAATATTGCTCAAACTTCTAGAGCAAATGCTTGTAAAGGCAGATAAGCTACAGGTCGGTCGTTACCGGATAATGCTGGGTGTACTTCCCAAATGACGACGCGGTCTAAGTATATTGTAATATTGACGGCTCTGTATATTATTATATTTTTTAATTGTCCTACAGACCTAAATTATTAAACATTTTGTTTCTATCTAATCTAGTAATCATGATTATTTCAATTCAAGTATTTATGTATAACAAATTTGACCTCCGTCCTTGTTCAATACACATCGACATAATTTACTGCTGGCAACGACTCAACGGAAATTGTACCAAAAGCATCTATGAATTATGTATGTAGTTGCAGGGATCTGGTACAAAATATGTTATATAAATGTCCCTATAGGAAAAAATCCATGTTCATCAAATCTGACGATCTAGGTGGCAAATAGATAAGACCGCTATGACCCATTTCCGAATTCTTGATTCGAGAACTGTCGAGTCACTAGTGCGAAATGTGCTGGAGCACCGTCGTGCTGGAACCACATATTTACCATTAGATTTGGAGGAACATTTTGCAGCAGTTGAGGTAAATTATTTTGCAAGAAATACAAATATTGTGCCCCACTCAAATGTTTATTCAAAAAATAGATTCAATCACAAAATTGCCCACAATATCTTCCCATGTACATTGTACATGTCGTTGTTCGGCAACTTACAATTTTTGGGTTTTCTATTGCATATTGCTGGGTATTGCGTCGGTTTGGGCTACTTTAGGCTAAGGTCAACTCGTCAGTGAACAATAATTTTTGGAAAAAGTCAAGAGTTGCTCTTTCCATTTCCAATCCACTCACACTATGTGTCAAAATCATGGCTACTAGATTAGATAAAAGTAAAAAGTTTAATAATTCAACGGTAATGTGTAATGTAATGAACAAGTAAAAATATCTCTGAAAATATTGATTTTAGGTATAACACAATATTCATAAAAATTGTGAAGTATTAACGTGACAATTCAAAAATGTAATAAAATATAGAGCGTTCCGTTTGAAAAAATTGAGGCAATGCTCTTTGAAATAAATTAAATTTGCGCGGTGTAAAAATCACCGTGTATAATAAAATTACTATTTGGTAGTTGCGTCGTTTTAGTACATCGCTGCCAAACATACATTCTTAATTAATCGGAATACTCACCCACCGAATTAATTTGTTAAACCTTATGCCGACCAAAATTTTCACATTTTTATGTAAACTCATACACCTCATCCAAAAATTAAAAAACGAGATCTTGGTAAAGATAATTTTAAGTTAAATTCAAAACTGTAGAACTATACAGGGTGTTTTATTTAAAAAATAATACCTTTAAAATGCACCGCTTTAGCGAGTCGCCCCGTATATTTAAAAAACAATTATAATGCGTGCATTTTAGTAACACATCAATTAAAAAAAGGAAAATATTCAAATCATTCTGATAATGCCAATATTGGACGTTGGCACATTAATGAGCAACCCTGTATAAGGAAAAAGCATCCCAGAATAAATTATAAAATAAAATTTTAAATAATAATAAGTCAAGATAACTGAATAGTTTATTCAAAAACAGGAGATGTAAAAGGAATATTATTAATTGTAAATATGTAATATTATTATTAACATTGACAGATTTTTATTTGATTTGTTTGCTTGATAATATGCCTAAAGTTTGCTGTAGTTTTCAGCGAAGTAACAGAATAGTTAACTATTTTGCTGACTAATATAGATAACAAAACGAATTCAAAGTAGGAAAATTTAATGTGTGACGTAATAAATTACAACTAGGAAACCGCAGTTTGAAAATTATTAGAGTGCATGTTACAATTCAGACGAAGGTAATTCTGACTTATAACCTAACCACCTACACCTTTCGACGGGCACCGCCATTCAGCATAATTATAACCAGCCATCTTACGAACGACATCAATAATTTTTCAAGCCCACCTCTACAAAATACTAAAAGAATTCCAGTACTGCCCATTAATTTAAAATACGTGAGGTCAATAAAACCGAAAGTGTATTTTTCGTACATATAAATACACCTACATTGAACACAAGGTGATTTCAAATATAAGCAAAATCGATTAACTGGCACGAAAGCGGCACTTCAAATAAATAATTAATTTAATATCAAACAAAGTCGTATAAACAAATTGAGTTTATGTTTAAAATAAGTGCGAAGGCTTTAACAGGAGTTGATGAGCTCCGTGTGCCTACTTTAAGTTACACCCGGTAGAAATTTGTAATTCAACAGTTTCTATGATTGTTGCATGTGCATGGAGCTACAAACGCCAAGGTGATAAAAATAATATTTCCTTTAAGTCTTTTTTTGGTTTCTGTATTTAAAATTTGGTTATGTTTTATTGGGAATATCATGGGAGATCGCAAGAATGATATTTTATTTTGATGCAGATATACAGGGTGCTAAAAAAAGTGTATCAAACTTTGAGGAGTGAAAGTATGACCCAAAATATGACGAAAAGTTTTAATGAAAGTGGGTCCGCAAATGGACGGTTTCAAAGATACAAAGGATTATTCCATTTTCTAGCAGTTGTGCATTTTTTCGCTTATCCTTTTTTCTTATCGTATGTCATACAGGTCGACATTCAGTAGTTAGTGCACAATTCGAATTCTCGCTATGCCTGTTTACTCTAACATTGAATTAGCCGACATGCATTTCATGTATGGTCGTGCTAATGGGAATGCCAGAGAAGCGCTACGTCTGTATGTTGACGCTCATCCCAATCGCCAGATCCCTTCAGTTCGTTGTTTTGTAAGACTACACCAAAGATTGCGTGATACCGGTTCATTTGGGAAAAGTCCCATCATTCCGGGAGACCAAGGTCGGTGTGCACCCCTGAGGCAGAAGTGGGTATATTAGCCGAAGTAGGAATTAGTAATCTTCTTGTTTTGGAGAATCCTGCACGAGCAGCAGCTTCACCCATACCGTGTACAACGAGTCAGACCCTAAATCCACCTGATCGTGAAACACGCTTGGTTTTTTTGCCGCTGGTTTCTACGCAATGATGCCGAGGACCACAATTTTCTTGCCAATATTCTTTTTACTGATGAGGCCGGGTTCACACGAAATGGAGTTTTAAATTTCCACAATACCCATGTGTGGGCCGACGAAAATCTCCATGCTATTATGGAATCCAAACATCAGGTACGTTTTTCATTGAATATTTGGATGGGTATTTTGGGCGACAATTTACTGGGTCCAGTTGTTTTACCAAACCGATTAACAGGCGCTGGTTACCTAAACTTTCTGCAGAACACACTTGGTAATCTTTTAGACGACATTCCTTTGAACCAAAAGCAACAAATGTGCTTCCAGCACGATGGTGCTCCGGCGCATTTCTCGATTGTTGTTCGAGAGCATTTTACACGAAACTTTTGGACGAAGATGGATAGGAAGGGGCGGACCTGTATCATGGTCTGCAAGATCGACCGATTTAAACCCCCTTGATTTGAAAGCGTTAGTGTACTCTACACCTGTAAACGACATCGATGAGCTGCAGCAACAAGTAGATCAGGGATGCCACCGAATCCGAGACAGTGTGGGGGTTTTCGAAAGAGTTCGAATGTCTATGCGGCGGAGATGTCATGCCTGCCTTGAAATGGAGGGAGGACACTTTGAACATCTCATTTGACTTTTTGCCTTTGCTGTTTGTTCATAAATTATATTATAATTATTTGTTTGTCTGTTTGTACATAATAAAAAAGTGGTGTAAACGCAAAATGTTTCGTAAATCCGAAACCGTCCATTTGCAGGACCCACGTTCATTAATGTATGTACGAGGTGTGTTCAACTGAAACCCATCTTTGCTTTATAAAAAATTTATTCAAACAATTTATTTACAAATAATTACCGTCACAGTTAAGGCACCTATCCCATTGTTTTACTAACCGACGTATACCCTGCTCATAAAATTCTTGTGGCTGCTGGAAGTCTTCCACAGCTATCTGTACTACTGCGTCAGACTCAAAATACCGACCTTTTAACGCCTTTTTCAGCGGTCGAAAAATATGGAAATCGCAAGGTGATAGATCCGGGCTATATGGTGGATGCTATAAAATCCCCCATTTCTTTCGTTGAAGATTTTCTTTTACCGCATTAGCAACATGAGGCCTAGCATTGTCGTGCAGTAAAATGACCCCTGGACGTTTCCGTCTTATTACTTGATGAAGCTTGTTCAAATTTTCATTGTACAGATTTGCATTGACATTTACTCCAGGTTCCTTAAACTCTATCAACAAGGATCCTTCATGGTCACGGGCAAAAGTTAGCATCATCTTGCCTACAAAAGGTTGCGCTTTAAACTTCTTCGGTGGTGGTGAATTCAATGTTTCCATTGCATCGACAATAACTTACTGGATGGCTCGTAGTATTGGCACCAAGTTTCGCCACTAGCAAGTATTGACAGAAGAGAGTCATTGTGCCTATAGTCTGCGAGGTGTTGCAGTTATAAGTCCATTCGCAAACATTTTTGTTCATTAAACAAGAGACGAGGAATACAACAAACTTTGCTGTAACCCAGATTACGAACACTACTATGGACAGATCCTACACTCGCACCAACAATTTCTGAATTTGTTTAATTTAAATTCGACTTTCTCTAATAAAGCCTTCCGTACAGGCCATATTGTTTTCTGTTAATGCAGTATACCGTGCACCTTGCTGCGGCTCATCCATAGTCCCCTCTTTTCCATTCTTAAATTTTCGGCACCATTCCTTCACAGTTGTGTACGTAATACATGCATGCATTTTCATACACTACTTGCATTCGCGTATGAATTTGCAGTGGCTACACACCGTTAGCGCATAAAAATTGTAGGACCGTACGCTGATCAAACTTGAACGAACTTTCAACAACAAA
>JABXWE010040957.1:0-17422 GCA_014611495.1 Limonius californicus | reverse complement strand
TGTGTTTAATCAGAAAAAAATATATGTGATCTGAATTACTAAAGCTAAAACTACAATTTTTGTAAACGAAACAATTATTTTTGGAACGAAAAAAATTATTTTTGTGGGCGGCAAGGGATGTTTATTTCGGACAACGTCACAATTGATTATTTCGTTTGCACCCACCTGGATAATAATAATATGCAATAATGGTCAACATTAAAGAATGTAAAAATAACATATGAATAGCTGCCTGAATAGTTAAGAGAGTAAAACTCTAATACTTATTTTCAACTTTCATTATCGAAGTATTTCTTATTTTCTGGGAAAATGCAGTAAAAATAAAGTTTTGTAGCAATTTTATAATTTTTTCTGATATACATTTTTATGTGATTAATCTGAAAACACTATGTGACCTGAATTATTAAATTTAAAACCACAATTTATATAAGCAAAAAAATAATTTTTGGTACGAAAAAATTTTTATAGGCGGTTTTTATATATATATATATGTATATGATCTGAATCATTATATTCAAAAACACAATTTATGTAAACGAAAAAATAATTTTTACAACGAAAAATAATTTTTTGTGGACGAAAGGGATCTTTATTTCAGACAATGTCACCATTGATTATTTCGTTTTCACCCACCTGGATAATAATAATATGCAATAATGGTCAATATTAAAGGAGAAGCAAAATATAAAACATACAAAACTGTTTGGCTAGTTGAGAAAGTAAAAATCAGATACTTTTTAAATCTAAAATAATGGCAGCCTTTTCAATTTCTGGATAATCATTTATTTTTAGTAAAAAAGTAAAAGAAATCTTTCCTCAGATAATTTTTTTGTTTTTCTTACTTTTATATACAGTGTTTATATACAATGTGTCAAAAGTGTGACACAAACCAAATAAAACAGCAACATTTTTTTTAAATCCAGGACTTCGATTTTCTTTTTTAAACTGCACACTTGTATGTCCAAATCATTTTCCTACATTCATTTCTCAACAGTTAAATGGCGATATAAAATAATTGGTGCCCACATAACAACTTCTTGAGAAAAATATTCATAAAGTTCGAACATTTAGAAATTCTTTTTAGTGGAAATAAGATCATTATGAGAAAATTAGCTAACGGAAATGTTTAAACTGTCCACTATTAATCAGTTGGCATTGACCAGCATTTGTGTAAACAATAGCGTAATTTCCATTTTTAAACGAACCCGGAGCTTTAAATCGTCTAAACGGTTTGGCCTACTAATGTAAAGTCGCGATTTTACATGACTCTACAGAAAGAAATCTAGCGGCGTTAAGCCAGGTGATGCCGCAGGCCACTCAAACGGTCCTCGCTGCCCTAACCATCCATCAGGGAAAATATCCTCAAAAAACTGTCGGATTTGTACACCAAAATTAGATCTTGCTGAAATTTAACGCTTGGATGGGACATATTAGAATCTTTATTGTTTAGAAAAAGAATGCTACAGCTGAAAGTAATTCAAAACGCCGAAAATTTAAATCTAAACAAATGCGGTGATTTATTTTAATTATAAATACATTCTAAATTGTTGAAATTTGTGTATTACAAAAAGATCTATCAAATTAAGAAGAAAAAATGGAGTGGCAATTAAAAAATACTGATAAAGTCATCATTAAGACGAAGTGAATATTAGAAATTGATTTTGACATAGAAATGTGCATTTTTAAAAAAGAAAATCGGCGTGTTTGAGGGTTTTTACAAAAAAATACTTTGTTTCGGTTTCATTTGGTATGTTCTATACTTTTGACACGCACTGTATTGATGTTTCTTGAACATTCTTTGTGAACTGAAACTTTTTTATTATTGATAACTGCAATTTGGGTATTTCGAAAACAAAGCATTGGCATGAATAGAAAGAAACTATTTTTGTAAGCGAAAAACTGGTAGGCGCAATAGGTGTGTATAGGAAATGTTAGATAACACACGCTTAGATGTAGTACCCGAGTTTCACTACTACTACACTTACCGACAGTTATATTAACAAAATTAAGTATAAGTGAGTTATCCATGTCATGACACCAATCTACCAATTCAACTCAAAGTAAACCTCTAGGATGCATTCCAACCCCGTCTGGCATGGCTCGATACAGCATATTTTACCCTTAATTTCCATTGGCGAATGCTAGATGGAGTTCTACTTCGTTTGAAGCTTTTCGTACACAAAAATAGAAATATATTTTCTTGTTTTAAACTTAACAATTTGTTTCCCTTAATAATTTTAAATTTAATATTATATAAGATGCTTTCTTTAAAAACCATTCACAATACGATTTTGTCTATAATAATTTTTAGACACTTTTAAAAGGGGTATTTTTTGGACAGTTTTAAAGGTTCACATTTGATAAAGAATCTTTGGCCAATAAAGGTTAAATAGCGCGTTTAACCAGCAAAATTTTAAAGGACTATCTAAATGCCGTCCCTATTCCACCTGATTTCAACTGAACACAAAGCCGTCCCACGGCCACAACAAAGTTAGCGCCTACAAATAAAAGGGAAAAATCGTAAAACGCCGCTGATCACCGGTCAGAATAATTGACCATCTATAGCCCGCGTTTTAGTAATGCCCGCCGACTTTATTGTTCTTCCTGCGTTTATAAATTAACCGATGGAAAATGTTTTATCGTGGCATCGATAGATTTTCGATCTCGGCGTTATATCTGGTGGCGTGGAAAACGTGCGAGGTATTTTGGGAAATGGAAAACATATATGAAGCAAACTCGATTTAGTAGTAAAATATTTTAGGGTTCGTACTAAACACGACTTGGGAGAGTTTCTAAACTGTCACCATTTTAAATAATTAATAGCGGGTTGCACAAACGTTCGTCAAAATTAATAGTGCGTTAACTTTACAGGGAAATTTCTACCCAGAACATTTATTATAATAATTTAGCATTAGAATAATTGTTTTCTAAACAACGAATTTTTAATGGACCACAATGTATTACGAAACATCACAAAATAATTTAGTATACATGAAATACAACTCAAAGTTTGGAATGAAAGTATGTTTCAAAACTTCACAGAAGATTTTAGTTCTGATGGGAATGACAATGCTGATATTGACAAAAATAACCAAAAGATTTCACTGGTACTTCTCAATACTTTAAACAGTCTGTGATTAATTATAATAGTATATTTGTACGAGTATTCTAATATTTTAGTAGATAAGAATAATTACCTATACGGTATGAAAATGTGAAAATGTGCACTTAGAATTGATGATTCTATACAGGGTTGCTCATTAGTCCGTTAAAGTCCAATATTGATATTATTAAAATTATTTGTAAATTTTCTTTTCTTTTAAGTAATATTTTTCAATATACTCTCTATAGCATAGCACCTAACCCTGTGCGTTTGTATCGATAATTCGAATAATATACCGAATAATTCGATATATCGAATAATTCGATATTAGAATAAAACTTATTGGATATATCGAATAAATAATTATTCGAATAAATTTATTCAAATTATAGAATAAAAAATTATTCAAATTATCGAATGAAAATTATTCGAATTATCGCATACAAAATTATTCGAAGAACTACTTATTCTATAATTCGACTAAATTTATTCGAATAAATTACTATTCGAGTAAATTTATTCGAATAAATACTTATCCGTCTGAATAAAACTACTATTAGTATAAAATCCCACATAATGAAACCCCAAACAAAAAATTTTAAATAGTAGTTTAATACTTACAGCTAGCAACGTAATCGGTTCACTGCTTGAAACATTTTTAGGTAGTCTTATCATTACTCATTAGCCGAGTTTACTATTAGTATTTTTCAATTTCTTTACAATATCAGAAAATAAACGTCATTAGGCAGGTATCTATCTATCTACTCACTTTCAATTGCAGTAGTATCTCGAATAATTCGATATATCGTATAACGATATTAGAATAAAAGATATTCGATTTATTGAATAAGTTATTATTCGAAGAAATTTATTCGATATATCGAATAAACATTATTCGAATAAATTTATTCGATATATCGAATAAACAATTTTTCGATATTTATTCGAATAATTCTATATTTATTCGAATAATTCGATATTTATTCGAATTTCGATATATCGAATAATATTCGGTATTTAATATTATTCGTTATTCGATACCCAGTTTCTGATATCGAACACCCCCAGTAGCACCTTCAAGGTATAATTTTTTTAATAGAACACATTTTTTAATTTTTGTATTAAGTGTAAAATATTCTTTTTCGACCATATTCTGGATTTTAAATTTAGATGAGGCGTTGCCGAGTTTATCTACAAAATGTGAAAACTTTGGTTCGTACAAGGTTTAACAAACTAATTCGGTACGTGATTAATGAAGAATACATATTTCGCAGTTATGTAGCCAAGTGATGTGCTAAAACGACACAACCACCAAATATTAATTTTATTATA
This sequence comes from Limonius californicus, assembly GCA_014611495.1. Taxonomy (NCBI): domain Eukaryota; kingdom Metazoa; phylum Arthropoda; class Insecta; order Coleoptera; family Elateridae; genus Limonius; species Limonius californicus. Next base: position 12,987 of record JABXWE010040957.1, on the reverse strand, counting down.
CATGGTGTTCTTTTACACCAGCCCAAATCTAATTTTCTTCAAAGAGTATTTTTGCAATTTTTTCGTACGGAACACCCTGTATATTATTATATGTTTGAATTCGCACATTAATTCTCCTGAATTTTTATGAATGTTGTCCTATACCTACAATCGATATGTTCAGAGAAATTTTCCATTTTGCATTACAAACGTTAGGTATTAACTTCTTATATTTATCTAATATAGTAACCGTGATGTTGATACAGGGATTCGAAATGAAAAGAGTAACTCCTAGATTTTTCCAAAAAGTATTGTTCACTGACAAGTCCACCTTCACCTAAGATAGTTCGAACCGACATAATACTGATCAATATCCAATAGAAACCGCAACAATTGGAACTTGAAGGACGGCGACAATGGATTGTAAATGTTTGGGGAGGTATTGTGGCTAATTTTCTGATTGGCGCTCATTTTTTGTATTTCTTGCAAAATAATTTGCCTCAACTCCTGCAAAATGTCCCTTCAACTTTAATAGTAAATATATGAGTCCAGCACGACAGTGCTCCAGTACATTTCGCATTAGTGACTTGACAGTTCTTGAATCAAAAATTCAGAAATAGGTGAATAGATCGCGGCGGTCCCATAAATGGGCCACCTAGATCGCTAAGCTTGATGAAAACAGATTTTGTTCTATGGGGACATATAAAATATTTTATGTACCAGATTCCTGCAAATACCGCAGAACCTAGGCCACGTTGAACATTTGTTATAAATAAATACTTTAATTGAAATAAAATCGCTTTTCTATCTATGTTATTAATAAAAAATGTTGTAACTTTATGCCAAAGTCATGATTACTAGATTAGATAGAAAGAGAAAGTTTAATACATCAACGAAGCGGCCGTAGGCTAGAGATTAGCGCGCTAGACTGCTAAGCTGAAGGTCTTGGGTTCTATTCTCTTAACATTGTCGAAACACTTTTGTTTACTAACGAGTCGACCTTCACCCAAAGTCGTAGCCCAAACCGACAGAATTGTCATACCTTTATGCAATAGGAAACCCAAGAATTGTAAGTTGATAGACAATGACAATGTTTGGGGAGGTATTGTGGACGATTTTATGATTGAACCTAATTTTTTTTAATAAACGTTTGAATGGTGCACAATATTTGTTATTATTTCAAATCCCTTCACTACTAATGAAAAATATGTGGTTCAAGCACGACGGTGCTCCAGCACATTTCGCACTTGTAACTCAACAGTTATTGTCTCAAGAATTCGGGAATAGGTCGCGGCGGTCCCACTTAGATCGCCAGACTTTACGAAAATTGATTTTCTCCTATGGGAATATATAAAACATACTATGTAATAGATCCCTGCAACTATTGCAAAATATATGAAGCAACACATAAAATATAGATGTTTTTGGTACAATTTCCGTTGCGTCGTTGCGAGCAGTAAATATGTCGTTTTTGAAAAAACATGTGTGTTGAACAAAACGGAGGTCACATTGACCATTTGTTATATATAAATACTTGAACTGAAATAAAATCATTTTTCTACCTATGTTATGAATAGTAAATGCAGTAACTTTATATTTGTAATGAAAAAGTAAGAATATCTCTGAAACTATCGATATTAGTTATAGTACAATATTAATAAAAAGTGTGGAGAATTTACGTAACAATTCAAAAACATAATAATATGGAGAGTGTTCCATTTGAAAAAACCGAAAAATGCTCTTTTACGTGAATCCACTTTGTAAAAAATCATCATGTATAATAAATTTAATATTTGATGGTTGTGTCGTTTTAGGCTACATAACTGCAAAATATGCATTCTTAAGTAATCGTAATACTCACGCACCGAATTAATTTGTTCAACTTTATGCCGATTAAAATTTTCACATTTTTTAGATAAACTCGGCAACACCTCATCCATAATTAAAAATCAGGAAATGATTGGAAAGACAATGTTACGCTGAATTCAAAAATGTAAAAATATACAGAGTGTTCTATTTCAAAAATATCACCTTCGAGGTGCTTCGCCGTAGCGAGTCACCCTGTATATTTAAAAATATTTTGACACTACATCACTTTAAAAGAAAAACACTTCCAAATCATTCTATTAATGCCAATATTGGACTTTGACGCACTAATGAGTAACCCTGTATAACTACTGCTTCAAAAACATTCCGTCAGATTCATCTAATTTACATTTTGGTAAGCTTACACTTGCACGGATAGTAGAAGTGACCGCTAATGTATATAGTGCTTGATGTGGAAGCGAAACGATCTTCTACGAGGATATATAGGTCAAACAAGAACAGTGTAAATACCTGCAGAACTAGTTAATACAATAGCTTTCCGTATCTGTGTTGACCGGCTAAGTTGTCCCCCCATTAAATTGGTTGACACAACCCAACATATATGTATCACAACTAAAAGTATTGAATTTTTTATAATAGAGAAATTAATTACAGTTATTTTCTTCCTGTCAAGCTGATATCTTACTGTACTTATTAACAGTTACTAATATTGATTAGAGGAGTATTTAACAAGAAAAACAACCATTGGTACACCTGTACTATAGCAAATACTAAGAAAATGGAAAACAATAAATAGCAAAGTTTGTTCAAAATTGCCTCCATCCACTTCAACACTTTTTCTAATTCTTTTTTGATCTTCGGATTTAAGACAGCGTGTCAAGTGTAATTGATGTATACACCTTGATTATTATATTTTGTAAATTATACTCGTTTGAAACCGGAGATCGGTATACTATTTATTTAATTGTACTTCAAAGAAAAAAGTCCAGTGGAGTAATATCGCACTTCGTGATGGCCGTGGATGCACAGCTCCTCCTTCAACCTAATATTTTCCAAATACATTATTTAAGTAATTCCTAAATAATGAATATTAGTTGCAAAAGGTGAAACCTTAAGATATTAACTAAAAACACGAAAACTCTAACAGTCAGTAAATTACCAATCAGGTGTAAATTGAAAATTAAAAATAAGATTATACAAGTAAGCAGCTTCATATATTCAGGTTCTGAGATGATAAGTAGCGGAAGAATGCCCGAAGAAGTTACAAGACAAGCAAACGAAGCAGCTACAATATTGAGCTGTTTGAACGACACAATCTGACATAATATCTACCTCAAAAGGGAATCAAAAGTGTAAATACACGAAACCAAACCAGACATGGCGAAAATAAAGCAAATATTAGAAACCACGGGAATGAAGACGTTAAGGAAGCCGGCAAAATAATATTAGATCGTGTAAGGAATAATGACATAAGAGGTGAATGTGAATTACAAGCTATACGAGAATGGAAAAACACCAGGAGAGAAGAATCGAATAACCGCATATCAAATAACGCGATGCTGGTTAGAATAGCTAGAGATATGTCACCTAGAGACACAAAAACCATCAGCAGATCCTGTTAAAGATGGAAAGATAAGAATAAACAGGTCGGAAACTTAAAATGAAGTTGAAAAAGAAGTAATTCCTCTCAATCCAACCGTACTGAGCAGAACTGCGATCATTTTGATACCAAAGTTTCTGTCGCACATTGAGTTCTAGATCTTTCAACAACATGAGTAAAATGTTTTGTAGGAAATCCAAGTAACCTGGACCAGTTAAATTTTCATGGAAGTAATGTGATTCAACAATATATATATCTACCACGCCACACCTATCATTTATAAAAAAAAATTTGAAATGGGTAATACGTACCCAGTGCGGATTTTCTCGTACTATCGCTAAATAATACACAATTTAAATAATATTCATCCAAACGCTGTTGATTGTAAATGGGAATACTCATTAGTGCTTGTAACACTGCTCGTTCGTAATCGCTCTGGGTCTACATCTTCTGGAATTATCAAATTTATCTTCTTTTCTTAAAGCAGTTTCAAGGCGTCTGTATATTTTTTCAGACGGTGGTCTTGTAGTTGGATATCGCATATTATATATAGCGGTGTGAAAAAGTTCTGCATCACCCCAGAAAATAATTATTTCTTGAAGTATAGCTACATTTTTGGCATAGTTTCCAAAAATTACTTTTAAATATTTACTATTAATGACCATGTCAACAACTTATTTCTTAATTAGGTACTAAGAACTCCACAGAAAACAATGAAGATAAGTTCTTTTCTAAAATCGACAATCAGATATTCGCGCATTTTTGTAATGGTATCATTAACATGAAACTTAAAAGCATAATTAGGAGAAATACTTATTATTTTTCATCATAAACAAGGTGCTTCCAGTCGTAAAATAGCTATGAAAGTACAGTGCAATCAATCTACAATTCTTAGAGTGATTAAAAAATACTCTGAGACGGGAAAAATTGAATATAAATTCTGCAGTGACCGTCCAAAAAATATCAGTGAGAAACGACAGTGTATTGCGGAGGACGAGTCTGGCAGGCAGAAGTTTTAATTCGACAGATTTAACCAAACTATGGCCCGAAGCTACTAGTGTAAATATATGCCCTTCTACTGTAAGACGGAGACTTCTTCAATCTGTACTTAGGAGTTGCAAAATCAGGAAGAAGTCCCTCCTATCAGAAAAACAAAAGCTCCCCCGTTTGTGATGGGCAAAAGATCATCGCCACTGGGCCCCAGAACAATGGCAGAAGGTATTATTTAGTAATGGTTCTACCTTTAACATTAACAATCCTGTTTGAAACACATATGTTAGAAGATTTTCTGGAGAATAATTTTCACGACAGTGAGTTCTGCCAACAATTAAACTTCCAACCTCTGTCATGATATGGGGCTGCATGTCTGCTGAAGGTGTTAGTAGACTGCATGTTGTATCTGACATGATGAATGCAACCAAATACATTGATGTCATATAGGAAAAGATACTGTCTAGTGGAAAAGAGTTATTTCCTGGCAAAACCTTTACCTTTCAAGATGATAATGCTCTTTACCACAGAGCAAAGGTTGTTCAATTTTAAATGTCGACCAATAAACTTAAAGGAATAGACTGGCCAGCACAATCCCCGGGCCTAAATCTTATAGAAAACTTACAGCGGGGATGTCTAACATTATTACAAGAAAAGAGCCCACAAAAAAGTAGAATTTATCGAATGCCTAATTGATGCCTGGTATCTCTGCATTATGAAGGAAGAATTACAAAAACTGGTAAATTCTATGCCAAAAAGGTGTGAATTACTTATTAAAAACAAAGGATTGCTTATTAAGTACTAATAATAATAGTATAAAATTAATTAGTGTGTATTGTAATAAACGTTTAGGTGTAGACTACATTATTATATATAATGCACAAATTTTCTGCTTTTGAATAAATTTTATATAGGTATCAAACTGTTTCCGTCGTCTTTATGGATCAACATTTGGGCTATTATTATCGCCAGTATTTTGTTTAAGTACCTGTATTATATATGCAATGATGAAATGAAAAATATTTGAAAAAATGAGTTTAAACTGCAATTTTTCTTATTTGTGCAACAGATGCAGAACATTTTCACACCACTGTAAATTGCGGCCTGTAGCCGCATTTTTTCGACATTCACCAAAAATAAGCAACAAATCTGTTTCCTCGTTAATTGAAAACGTCTTACTTAAAATTAAATTAAAGAAAATTTTGGTTGCTATGCTGTATGTGTATTGGGTTGAGTCTACCACTTTTAAGAGGAGATAACCAAGCTAGACCACTTTGTATATTTGGTTAACCCTAAATGCGAATTTTGCTAATAAAATGGAAACAATAATGTTCTAGGACTATTATTTACCCAAAATCCTTCTTAAGAGGTTGTTTTCTAATTACAAATTATTTTGTTCTCATGAATAACGTAAAGCTCATGTATATATGTTTTTCGGAATATTAAAAAGTCATAGCGATGTTAGCTTTGAAGTTATAACGTTCTAAAAAACATTAATTGTTTGGTATTTGAATTGAATATCACCTCACCATCAACATTCGAGATTTTGAAAAAATGTTACTCTAAGCCGTTAATGGCAGTGGCATACATAAAACCCATGGACAGACATTTTACACAAAAGAATCTTTTAGTTAGATAAACGTCCAAAACGGAAATTTCCCTTATTTTTTATGAACATCTACTGGATGTATCTGCAATTGAAACAGTTTACTTATTTATAACAGTATATTTATTTGTATCACATTTCTAAAAATTTAATGGACCTCATTATCATTTCAGGTAAATTACAATGGGACTCATGTTTTTTTACGGTTCTACCATGTTAGATTTTCATAAATAGCAAACGTACCCACTATCGTAAAACGCTACTTTCAAGTGCGGTTCATTAGAAGCAACACAGCGAAATAAGTTGTAGTTATATACTCATTTACGTAAAACGTCCGATATACGTGTAGGTTTTGCAAAATAAGTTACCAAAATACTTTCGCTTCCGCTTTTGTAGTTTCTTCAAAACTGACGACTATTAGATTCTACACACCTTCGATTTTTATCCAAAACTGAAACCCCATTTTAAAAGCAACAGGTTAATAATTAAAATTTTTGAAAAATCTGCAGAGACGAACTTCATAAACAAAAAAGTAATTTTGTATATTTTTTGAACCTTTTTCGCCGTACAATTTTAAAGCAGTATTTTTAAAAAATATTTTAAAGATTACGTGTTATCTATTCGCTATAATTGTAAGCTTGAGGACTATATAATGAATATTTTTACCGAGTTGGATCACTGATTCTTAGGCAATGAAAATTTTAATTTTCAAAAATTTCTAAAAGGCTTCAGAACAACTTTTTAATAACCAGCAACACTTTTATAGACTTTTTACATCTCTACCACATGACAAATTTTATTCTAAATATTTATTAAAAAATATTTCTCTGATAATTTCAAAACTGAGTTACTTTCGTTTCCTGATTTGTGCCCAAACTTATTTACACATAGATTACAAATTTCATCAAAATTGGAAATATTGGAGCATGCGCACATCCACAGACAGACATTTTTTAAACTACTTTTGCCCAATTCTCTGGTACAAAACGGATATTTCCATTAAAATTAAAAACAAATTTCGTTTAATAAATTTTTCGTTATACCTATTCAACATAACGATTGTGATTAGTAAAATATATTTTCTCGAAAACGTGCCGCAGAGATATCAGCAGAATATTTATACTGGGAGAAATATCCTATGGTTGCATTTAAATTTAAAATCAACAAGAACGAATAGGATGTAATAAACAAAATAATTCCTTGCGGTGGCTGTAAATCCATTCTACTAGCTATAAATTCATTAAAATAAGGTGTAATATTTTTTCAAGAGTCTTTTCTCTCTTATCGTTTAACGAAATTCCAGCCCGAGGCGCAATGCTCAAAGGACGTTGAATGGAACACAATAAAAACCGTTTTTATCAATTTATACCATCACAATATACTTTTTACGGAAGTCCTTTTAATTGAAAAGAAACAATTAGAACCATATATAATTCGATATTTTAAGTAAAACTGTGTATTTTAAAATCTATGTACAGCAGTTAATATTTTCAGAAATTGTTATTTAAAAATACATTCTGCATATTTAATCTAATTCATTAGTTGATCAATATACATTTCTAATAAGGTAATTTTAAGTACGAGGCTTGTTCACCTGAAACTCATCTCTGATCAACCTAGCAAATAAATACAATAATTCAAATTACGTTTCTTAATGTTAGTAGTGTTTGTAAGCAACACATGAATAAGTTTCTGGCTTTGCATTTGATTCTGACTTTTAAAACTTCCATTTTGAAATGGCGTTTCTGGTTGAAAATCCGTCCAAGTTTGATCAGTGTGCGGTTCTACAAATTTTATGCGCTAAGGGTGTGCAGATTCATATGCGAATACAAGCAGTGTATGGAAATACATGTATTGCGTACCTAACTGTGAAGGAATGGTGACGAAAATTTAAGAATGCAAAAGATGGGACTATGGGTGAGCCGCGGCCAGGTGCACGGTGTACTGCATTAACAGAAAACAATATGCCATGTGTGGATGGCCTTATTAGGAGAAAATCGTCGAATTTTAATTTCAGAAATTTTTGGTGCGAGTGTAGGATTTGTCCATAGTAATTGTTCGTAATCTGAGCTACAGCTAAGTTTGTTCGCAATGGATTCCTCGTCTCTTGTCTAATGAACAAAAATACTTGCGAATGGGTTTATTTCTGCAATACCTCACAAACTATAGGCAAAGTGGTGATGAGTTTCTTTTGTCAATAGTTGCCGGAGACGAATCTTGGTGCTATTACTACGAGCCATCCAATAAGTTATCGTGGATGCAATGGAAACATTCAAGTTCATCACCACCGAAGAAGTTTAAAGCACAACCTTCTGCAAGCAAGGTGATGTTAACATTTTTTTCGACCATGAAGGACCCTTTTTGATAGAGTTTAAGGAACCTGGAGTAAATGTCAATGTAAATCTGTACAATGAAACTTTGAACAAACTTCATCAAGCAATAAGACGGAAACGTCCAGGGAACCTTACGCGTGAGGTCATTTTGCTGCACGACAATGCTAGGCCTCATATGCTGCTAATGTGGTAAAAGAAATTCTTCAACGAAAGAAATTGAGGGTTTTAGAGCATCCACCCTATAGCCCCGATTTATCGCCTTGCGATTTCCATATTTTAGACCGCTGAAAAAAGCGTTAACAGGTCGCGGTATTTTGAGTCTGACGCATAAAGGAAGACTTCTTTAATCAGCGGCAAAATTTCTTACGTTGGTTAGTAAAACAATGGGATAGGTGCCTTAACTGTGACGATAATTATTTGTAATTAAATTGTTGAATAAATTTTTTATAAAGCAAAGATGGGTTTCAATTGAACACACCTCGCACAACGTTTAGTGTAGATTGTTTTTAGATTTTTAGTTACAAATACTTCTCAGTCTTTAATTTAAATGCTACTTTATTAAATTGGATGTTCAATTAGAATACCTAAATAGTATACAGTATTTAACGGTTTATACTACTAACTGCAATGATATTAAGTTCCTTATTAACACTGTAGACAGACACGCTACTTCGGGTCTCTAATTTTGGCCCACTAATAGAGGACAACAATAAAATTTTATTGTTATTGCTACGATGTGTCCAATCTAGGAGCGTTGATACACTCGTTGCCTCGCTTAAGTAAAGAAGTTGCTGTTTAGTTCAACAAAACGCGACACACGATACAGACGTGATAGAAACACTATGTTTTCAATTTGAAAATTAGTTTTCCTAATTGTTATTTATGGTAATTAAACAATTTGGGTTATTTCAGAACAATTTAGGCAAAAAAATAAGATAGTAGCATAAAGAATTCTCAATTGTTAATTTACATCGATTCTGCATTCTACAGAGTGGGCTAAAAGGCAGCTTACGAAAATACTGTGGATTTCTTTAATAGTTTCAAATTAAATTTAAATATATATTTTTTATTATTTCAAACTATGTTTACATAGTTATAGAAGTATGTCTTGCAAAATCTAAGTTTATCACTGGTATTCAGAATTGTAAAAGATTAAATATCTAAAAGATGTTCGTGGTTAATTTAGTGACACTGTTCTTTTTTCGAAACAATACAGTTACTTGTTATAATCGATAAGCTGAGGATCGATCTTCATTCCTCAAGTGTGGTTAATGAAACAAAATTATTGATTAATCAGTTTATTATTACAATTAACACCAATTTGTAAGAATGCATATCCTGCGAAAATGATAATCCACTTCGAAATAAAGCAAAGCAGGTTTCCAACTCATATTTCATATCTTCATAATAATATTCTCTTCCATCCATTGCTTTATTTCTTGCAGTACGTAGCAATCTTCTCTGTTATGCTCGAGTTTCGTGTTGTGAAAGTACAACAAATATGAAGGACCTACAGCTTAACGTGGACGTCGAACCACGGGAAGTACAGACAGACCATTTCCTAATACTTTGTTGATCCCACTGCCTTACAAGGGAGAACGGCTGTTGAATATTCGATGTTCTGATACTCCGACCTTCAGAGCCTACCGCGCTAACCTCCTTGTAATAACACTAATAAAGCATTAAAGAATTGTTATAAGGCAACAGTTTTGGATCACCAGTAGTCATTGATAGTCGCCTTTAGACTAAAAATATATGGAAATTTTTCCACATCTGACAATTTATAAGAAACTCTAGCACATTCTCCATATTCGACTTTCACTATAATTTACTTATTTAGATATAAAAGAATAAGACAAATCAAAATTGCGGAGAGGGTTTTTTGCGCATTAATGTCTCACCGTTTCCAACTAGATTTCAGAATTGTGTGTGGTGGGTTGCAGCTAAAACTTTGTATACGCTATTGAGTAATGCTGGGGTTTCAAACCCAAGAAGTTCTTTCCCAGAAAGCAAACGCTTTGCTAACTAAGCTACCACCACACCACGTCCACCAAATACATCAACATGCTGTTCTCGCATTTGAGCTTAAATCGCGGCAGCCTTATTTTTAAAACTGGGGGGTTCAGGTAATGCCCATTCTATTTGAATGAAAATGCTCTAGGGGAGTGTATGCTGATATTTTGATGATTAATATTTCTGAAATAAAGGCAAAAAGTGTCCTACTTGCCGTTTCCGCTTGAAAATTGGTTCTAAAGTGAATTCCAATCGGTTCGATAATTCTTAACTTACGTCCGGCACACATTATTTTTGAAAAATAAATGATTGGATTCCTAGTCCAGAATGCGCATAGCCCTCAAAATCTCAATATCGGAAATTTTCGTGATTACAATACATAGGAGCAAACAGATATCTTGTTCATGTTTGAGTTTACAGTAGCAATGATTGTAAGCAATGCCATGTGGAAACTTAGACCGGATATAACTATGCTTGACGTAAAATATTTGATTGTCTGGAGGTTTTAAAGTGAAAATTTAAAAATTGATTATTTTCGCGATTACAATGCATTCTAATAGTGGAGAAAGTAAAAATAGGAGATCAATACTTTGACGAAAATAGAAACTCTAATACCGGAACTAGATATATACCTCACGTAAACTACATAGCAAAGGAGGAACATAACTAGCATCAGAATAAAATATTAACGCATCTATCTAATATAATTTGGGCTTTCCATATCATGTAACAAGTATCGATGTCTACAATATTTGTTCAAACAAGCACACAATTAAACAAAATCGCTCATGGTTATATGCTTCTGCTTGCTTCCTCAACTGTGGAATCCAATGCCATTCTCAAACTTATCTAATTTTAGCTCTAAATTTTCTACATTTTCTACACGGTCTATTAACTTCCGTTTTATGCTTTAATTGCATTCGTGCAAAAAATTACAGAGGTAATACGGTAGATTTTGGAGGCCACAGTTTGAAACATATCCATAAATTAGGAAAATTTTAATTAAACAAACGGTGCGTGCACGCGCTCTATTATTATGTGATGCGTTACCATCCTGATGAATTTGTTTGTAAATTTAGTAGGACTGTTAGAGGAAATCCGTCAATAAACTTGGTAAACGGGTTACAAAGAGAATTAAACGCAGGTTGTGTTACAAAATCCTCCTCAAAAAAATGCGAAGCTGTTAATCATTATTCCCAAACAAGCATTAACACCCACGGCTGTTTATATACGAACAAATTGAAAATTCTGGTGATAACAAAATTTTCATACGATACATTTTTCAAGTATAAAATGTATAAAAACATATAATCTGTTATTTCTACTCGATCATGTATTTTGCTGGCCAGAAAAATGAAATTTTTACGGAAATAACGCCGGTCGGGCAACCTGTAAATCGTAAAACATTTATCTGCCTAGGTGGCATCCGTTTTATTTAAAAGTACTGTATAATTTGGTGAAAGCTATGATAACGATTGGAAATTACCTGCTCCTAAGGTCACTCCGTTGCTTTGACCCTGCGTTGATTTTATCAGCACTGAAGATAGCCGCTTAGCCGCTCATATGTTTTTTCTTCGTTTTTATGACAATTATAGGGTTTCTTTATATATATATATATATATATATATATGTGTATATATGTATTTATGTATATATATATATATACCTATATATGATAATATATATATGTAACATATATAGGTTTATATTGAGATATTTTATATCTTATTATATGTAGTAGTAGTGAAAAACCTTTTACAAATGGTCAAAAAATTAAGAAAAAAACATTTCGACGTGCTAGAGCAGATATATAGTTATATTTATATATATATAATATAATATATATATTACTTGCTGTATATTATAATGGGAGCTCAAATACTAATTGGGCAAAAGTGCCATCTAAAGGTTTTCTTATGATTTGTTGTGTAAATTACTAATATTTAAAAACAAATGGGCTTTGACAGCATGGCAGTTTTTCCATCTGTCATAATCTTTGTATTTTCATTGGTAGTTAAGGTAAATTAAACAAGGAAGTTTATTTTTGTTTTTGTTTGGAGGTTTGTTTTCGGGTTTTTATTTGAATGTCATAAAAAATGTAATATTTAAAAAGAGAATACAGCATCATTAAACGAAATGTGGTTTTAATCGTCGCAAGTAAAGAATGGTAAAATCCGATGCGTCGGGAGGAGCCGGAAGTTCACGGAAAGCTGTACCAATCAGATGGAGGTGTATGCAGTCTGGGTACCAGATGAATAGACGTCCAGGGGAATTTTAACGTGCCAAACTTCAGTGTAAATGTTGGTGATGATAAAAGATAAAGTAGTTACGGTGACAGTAAAGTAAAATGACGGTTCTACGAATTTGCACGTGTTTTTAATTTTTTGAACGTTTTCAATTTTTTTGTACGAGACGAAACCACGATTAATTCTCTGAGATAACAGTTTTATGTTTGAGTTAGTTGGCATAAGTTGTTTGTTTATTCCATGACTTTTATCAATACAGCAACTTTTTGTCGCCACGAACATGGGGCTATAATTGTAATTATTTAAGGGATAAAATAACCCATAGCAATATATACATATATGTATATATATATATATATATATTTTGCACTATGACTATAATATACTAATAGG
>JABXWE010040956.1:0-21205 GCA_014611495.1 Limonius californicus | reverse complement strand
TAATATCAATATTTATTAATTTGTACAGGTTTTTTAATAACTTTTATTTGTTTGAACGTATTTTAGAAACAGAAATACGATTTGATGTAAGTTTCAATCTTGGTCTCGGTCTTATCTTTCAAAACTGCTAATGACGAATTTAGGAATTCAAGAAAATTTCATAGAAAATGCTTATCCTGCACGCTGGATAGGATGCTGGAACCGGTTCTATGGCCCGCTAGCTCACCAGGTTTAAAACTTTTAGATTTTTATCTATTTAAAGCAAATTACATACTCTCTGCCTCTTGACAAGTCGTTTTCGAAGAAATACGCAACACCGCAGGTGTTTGTGGAGGTGTAAGGTCGCTACGAAAATGTACTGAGGTGTATTTTGGCGAAGGGCGGTCATCATTGGACATTTATATCAACTTTTTTCTTTATTCTTTAATGGTAGAACGTGCTCGCTACATAACACCCCACATTTTTGTTATATCCTGTTATATGTACCGATATGACAATTTATAATTTCTCTGATACAGAGGATACTTGTGATTCTGATTGAGCGATATCATTATACACCCTAACTATAAATTTGTCTATTTGGGATAGTTCCAACCCCAGTAGTGATTTTTAACGTGTCACAGTAGCTACGGCTTCACTTCTTATCCGACAGAGGCACTTTCGGATTTTTTCCTATTAGAAAAATTATCTCACGACCTCGGCTGCGTTAGAACCCGTGTCCCTTGGATCCAAAGGCAATGCGTTAGCCACTAGATCACCGAGGCCGATCTCTCTGATATAGAAGTATTAATATAAAACATGTGGTAAGGAGATGCCTGGAAAACCGCGTCATAGATCTCGCTCAATCAAATAACAACAACAACAACGTAAAACACGAAGTATGCTATATAATTTTGTTCATTTTCATTTCTGGTTTTTAGTGAGTAATATGGGGTTCTGTCTGTTTGCACGAGCAATATTTTGATATGCTTAAGCTATTTGTCCTTGGCCAGATATAATTTTCCAAACCGTGCAGCTTATTCTTTTCAAAATAGTTTCGCTATTTAGAAAATTTTCAAACTGTAATCAAACAACTAGATATTAATATTGATTGATGATTGATTGATTTGAAAGAGCGAGATCTAGGACGCGGTTTTCTAAGCATCTCTATGCACTTAGGCCACATTTGGCCCATTGTACACCCTAACTATGATTTTAATATTAAAGCCATTCCTCTTTGAATTAAGATCTCAGTCGGTCAAAATCACTTAATTTATAACCCTAAAAAATACACAAATTGTTAACTCACAAAACTTTTTTCTTAAAAAATTCTTATTGCAAATTTACAGTTATCAACGAGAAATGTCAGATAATTTATCCAAGGTTTTTTCTCACGCCATTCTTGCTGGTACCAGTCTTTCTTGCTTGCTCAGCTATAAATGCGGAGTGTGTTTCAGACTTCCGTGCGTAGCATATGCAACCATAAGTGTATATTCGCTCCTTGGAATTTGGTGTTGGGGTACGTCTATACTTTAATGACAATACACGAATTAAGCATAACCAACTTCAAAATTAAAACGAAAAATGACATTTATATTGCTGTCAAACCTGGGCTAAAATGCACTGTATTATCATTAAACACGCTTGTTAAGTCTACGCTGTAATCAATCAAATATATTTTTTCCAGCAAACCCAGACCATGGGGAAACGCTTGACAAACCCTACAAGTTTATGGGATTTGTGCGGAGCATTTTAGTCTTACCTTTGATTGTCACTCAAGTATGGTTGGAATATCAGTATCAGCCAGAATTTGCATATTTACACACCGCTGCTGCTATCCTTCCATTCAGTCTATATTTGGGCGGTAAAAGAACAACACAAACGGCATCCGACATACTTATTGCTATAAATGGTGAATCGTTAATCATTGTTTCATTTTTGCAAGAAAATTATTATGGTATTGCAGCTGCTCTTTCGTATCTGTTCAGCCACTTGTGCCTCTCGGAAGGATTCGCTGATATAGACGAAGTACCATTCGCAGAAATGTGTAATTATGGGCTTTCCTTTTTTTGTTACTGTTCTCTTCAAGCTTTGACAGTATTATATAAAACGCGATAATAAGCACAATATTTAAAAATAGTCTTCTATATATTTAAATAGTCATATTCTATTTCATGTACAGCTAAAAATGCTAGTGAATAACCTAAAAACATTACGGTTAAAAGTAAAGTTAAACAAACAAAACAGTGCTCACTTAATATTTTAAATATGAAAATAAATGGTAATTTAGGAATGTAAGACTGGTTTGAATTAGTTTTCTTTGTTGGATGTTCCTCTTACGTTGCCTGTAAACGTGGCTAGTGTTGAAAGGACAATTAATACCTAATATCAATATTAATTTAATATGAACTTATAAAATCACGTTTAAAAACTACCAAAGGAATTCTACTGACTAAACCCGACTTCACACATGCCTGTATATTAGAACGCTATGTTTGCACAAATGTATTGTACAAGTACACATGAGCGTAAATATAATAATATTGCATTTTTTGCAAATTGCAGTATTTTGACTGTATAAGCGACAAGAAATCGTTTGAACTTCTATATTGTATACTTGCACATGTCGTGTTTGTGCAAGTGTAACTGAGGGTCTGCAGCAGAAACAGAGACTTGTGCAACTCAGAATCAGTCGCGAACATATTTCAGGAACTATGTAACTTAATGCTTGTCGTGAAATTATAACTGAAAATTTCAAATCTTCGTAGGTTGTTTGGGACCGGGACAATTCGCCGAATGCCCAAAACGGCGAGTCTATATTTCGGATATCCAACATAATGCCGATTACTGTTCGAAAACCATTTCGCCGACTGAAAGGCCAAAACGCCCAACAGTGTTAACCGACGCCCCAGAGATTGATAACTTACCGTCGAAAACGAAAGCGGCCAAACCTTGCGTGACCATTAATATTACTGTTTCGTAATGAATACTTTGCCAAATCCAACCAAAACGCCGAAACGAAATCATGTCGAAAACGCCGAATTGTCGTAAGGGACAATTTGCCGACTACGACCATAACGCCAAAATAAGATTAGGACCAAAACGCCGCTGACAGAATAATGTGACTAAAACGCCAAACACTCGTAATGGGCACTTAGTCGCCCGCAACCAAAACGGCGATATACGTAACTGTGTATATTTTAATAATGTGCATTCAAATTAAAGTTGTCTGGTAGAATAGAAGATAAAGATATAGATAGATGGATGATAAAATTCAGGAATCATATTTAATTCATTATCCTTCGGACCGTTGCAAAAATACCCTCGTTCCCTACAGCCACTGTGATCTCCAAGAATGTGGATTGGACCGTTTAATATGCCTAATTCCAGTGGTTTAATTTTTTCTGGTACCGAGACGTCTTCATTCTTTCTATATTCAATAGCTTTGGTAATCGCGCTTCTGAATCTGATAAGATTGTTGGAAACTGCAGTTTTTAATATGGTATTTTGAAACGGTTTTTTGAAAATATCCCTTAATTTACATAGGTAGTTTCTTAGAATATGATTGTTGCATTCTATTTTCTGTTTCATAGTAGAGGGACTATAAGGCATACACTCTACCCGTTTTCTGTAGACATTACTATCGCCATCGCCCACTAATTTAATATATTTTGGGGCATACATTTCAACCGATTTTTGAAATCCTTCGACTATAATGCCGGCTTCCATTGCTGTTGATGTTCCGGACCAATTTTTATAGCAAATGTGTTCCGACAAACGCCATTTCTGTATAAATCTTGTCGAGCGCAAATAATACAAAAATTGTTTTTTACTGCTGCGTAAAGAACTTTTTTGGTGCGAAGATCGACTATACAAGCTACACCTGACAAGGCACTATAATTTGTTTTGTATGATCTTTTGTTCCATGCACCGTCTGCTACTACGGTAATACAAGGATAACCTGCCTGGCGTTCGGTGGAGATGGAACATCAAGTGCAGAAGAAAACTCTTGTAATTGCGAGTAGCCAGCACCTATAGAAATTGTTGCCGATACCGCACATAAATTAACGTCCATTTGAGTATTTTCTTTACTTTCCGTAGAAACGGAGTTAATTGTATTACCTACAAACACCACATTTTAAACTGAAAATAGATAGTCCGTGGTGCAACCTTTAGCCCTAATGCAATCTTCAATCCGACAGGGAATGCTTCTAATCAAATTGTCAACCTGTTCTTGAGTTAAGTTTGCCCATTCCTCTAAAGCGGCTTGAATGAGCTGATCCGCATTTTCTGGATTATTCCTTCGAGTTCTAATCCTTTTTTTAATGAAGTCCCACACATGCTCAATGGGATTAATATCAGGTGAGCATGCAGGCCATCTTAGAACAGTGACATCTCCTGTTTCCAGAAAGTCTGTGGCAACTCTGCTGGTATGTGGAGGGGCATTTTCGCATGAAAATCAAAATATTTCCTATTGCACCTCTCCACAGCCTAACTATGGGTTGTAGCACCAAATCGACATACCGGCGACCCGTAAAACTTTGCCGTAAGGGACGCAAAGGAGTTTTTGTCCCATCATAATACCTCCCCAAAACATTACAGTTCCTCCTTTATATCTTGGAACAAATCTGGCAGTTTTCAGTCTAGCTTGTCTGCCTTGACCTCTTAAAACCCGAATTCGACGGTCATCTCATCTCAGACCAATCCTGGTTTTATCTGAAAAAACGATATTTTGCCAATCCTTAACTGTCCAATTCTGGTGTTCTAGACACCAATTTATCCGATCAATTTTGTTCTGCCTGGATGACCCGGGAAACCTTAACTATCTCCTGCTAAATAAATTTCGGGCACGAAGTCTCTTTCGTATTGTTTCAACTGAAATACCAACATCTGTAGCATGCCGAAGTTGTCTTTGGAGCTGCGTATGAGAAGAAGTTGGATTTCTTTTAGCTATTTGAATTAAAAACCGGTCTTGTCGATCGCCAGTTACTCTGCGATGACTTTGTCTAGGCCTGTTCTTGAGCGTTTCCAATTCTAAAAATCTTGCATAGGTTTTTGAAACAACGCCCTGCGAGACGCCCACCGTTGCTGCGATTTGCCTTTGTCACATTCCCTGCCCAGCAAGAGCAACAATTCTTCCCCTGTAAACATCTGAAAAATCTACGTAGGGCATATTACCTTTTTTGAACACAAAATTAAATTTACTCTGACTACTTGAGTTTACAACTGGACACAAATAACAGAATTTTAGTGTGCACGTGATCAACTTTTATCAATTAGTTATCTTATTTCTAACAAAAATCTTTATCTCTTATCTCTGCAAAACAAGTTTTCATAAATTTCTTATTATTAGTAAGAAATACTGGGTGATTCCATAAAAGTTTGGTTGTATGCATATCTATCCACCTGATGGTGTAAAATATAAAGAAGGTTGCTTTTTAAAATTGAAAAAGTTCGTTAATGGACTGAAACAAGCGCCACAAGTGCTGGAGTGATTAAATTAATGAATTTTTGATAAAGTTGGGTTTCAAAAGATCAAATAATGATTATTGTATCGACTCAAAGTTCTTTGGTAAAGAAGTCGTTCAGTTATTTTTATATGTTGACTATATCATCATAGCGGGATTAAATTTGAAGTTTATAAATTTCTGGAAGACACAGTTAAGGAGTAAACTTGATATAAAAGACAAGGAAGAACTAAAGAACTTTCTAGGATTATAAATTGGATATGATACGGTTAATGGTATAATGACAATTAGTCAGTAGAGGAACCTACTAGGAGTTTTGAAACGATTATCATCCGAAAATTTGAAAATGAAGTTTGGAACTCTCTTAAAAGAGTGTTAAGATATTTGAGAGGTTGATAGATTTAAATGTAAGTGTTCATAATTTGTTCATTTAGGAGAATAACCAAGGATGCATTTCTTTACTAAAAATCTCAATAATAATCATAGAGTGGTTTTGAAATCCTTAGCTCTATCAGAGATGTAGAAGTGAAGCACAGATTTAGAAGGAAATGGAAAATATCAACCATTCTTTTTTTTTTGTTGAAAGCTAAAAAACATTGGATTCAATGAAAACTAACATTTCCGTATACAAATATGTTTGCCTTTAATTGATATACTACAAACCGGATGTTTTAGGATATACTGATTACGGAAATTTCTCTTAAAATTCTTTCAAATAGTTTAGAACGATATTATTTTGTAATATTTTAAAAATACCAGTTATTAATGTCACTTGTGATGGTAATTGTAATATAAAACCCGCTATGAATTAATTGAAACAGTTTTCTTAAACAAATTAAATTAAATCTTGATTAAACCGAGTTAACCGATTAACTATACAGTGGCAGATTAGAGTAAAATGTACCCATAATAATATATTATTTAGACTGTACAGAATCCTGTAAGATAATATACAATAGCTTTAAATGTTTCTAAATATGACAACAAACACAAATAGGATAGCTATGTATGTGATAAAACGTCAAAATGTTTAAATTGTCTACTCTAGTTTCTTATTCAGTTCTATTTTCATTTTCTATGAGTTTCCTACAAGAATACCATATAAAAACGAAACATTCTCGAGTATTTTTGTATGTATTTTTCCTAATTCTTGGGTTTTATGCAATTCTGGGTGTTTTGAAATCTGGTAAACGCCATCCAAGCACAGTTTCTGTTTTATTTATATTTCTTTTTCTAGCAGATATCATACCCTATGATGAAAGCTGGAAGACGAAGCACGATTTTGCTTTATTTTTGATCTCGGTTATTGCCTTGCCCAGTCTTGTGACAGAAGTTTTTATAAACAATTATGTGTTGCCAGAAAAGTTCGCTTGGATACATTTAGTTACTGGACTAATTGAAATTGCTCTTACACGTTTGAAAGTTTTATCAAAAGACGATATAGATGTTATAGTGGGAATCAATTCTCTAATATTCCTTTTTGGCATTGGTATTGTCTATGGGGACTATTATGCAAGTTTGTGTGGTTTGACGTTTATAATGGCACATTTTGGTACTCCCCATAGAGCAGTTTTACACTATCATACTTCGTCTGAAAATTTGTATAACTATAGTCTTGTGGGATTAACATATTTCGCTTATGAATCTAGTCGGATATATAAATAAAACATAAAAAATCAATTGTTGGTTAATAACTTCCAAGTTTTTCATAATTCATTTTGCGCAAGAGGTACAAACGAGGATCGCGATTATGATGATAATGATGATGATAATGAATAAATAATATGTTTAATATTTAATTTAAGTCTACCAGGTACTACAGGCCCCTCAATTTGCGATATAGTAATTCGTATAACAAGTTTTTATCTTTTTTTTTGAGTCAATTTTTAGTCCATTACAATCTTAAATATGTTGTGTACTAACGAAACAGCATACAGAAAGGACTTATATTAGCCGGCCTCGGTGGTCTAGTGGTTAGCGCACTTGTCCAAGGGACCCGGGTTCAAAGGCAGTCGAGGTCGTTGAGATCTGGCGAAGATAAATCTAAAAGTGCGCCTTCTGTCGGATAAGAAGTAAAGCCGTAGGTCCCGTGCTACTGCGATGTGTGACACGTTAAAAATCACTACTGGAATTGGAATTACCCCAGATAGGCAACATTCTTAGTTAGGGTGTACAATAATCCAAGAGCTTAAGTGCATAGAGATGTTTGGAATACCACGTCTTAGATATCGCCCCATTAAATACAAAAGCAAACAATAAAAGGTCTTATATTAATATAGCTAAGATGGCAGTAAAGAACGGTTAGCCAATTTTAAATCACTTACAACCTTACTATGTATAGCATTATGTATGCTGAGCTACTAAAAATTAATTTAAGAAAACACTTTAGCAGCCTCTCAAAAAGTAATAGGTATATTTACATCAGTAAGACATCAAGAGAGTAGCGGGGATGGCTCAGTTGTAAGAGAACCAGGCTTTGGATGTAATAGTCCAAATGCTACCCGGTTCGAACACTCGAGGGTCGGAAATTTTTCTATTCCCTGAGTAATTGGTACTGGTTCCGGTCTCCATTCACCATTGGGGATCAAATTAATGGCACTCCTTGTGTTACGATCGCACTAGAGGAGTAACAAGACCATAAACGAAAACATCCACACACCAGGCAAGTCAAAAACGGTTACGCACCAACATGATATCCCGCAGAGTCGGGCCCTGTTGTGCATTACACAAACTAGCTTAGCCTTGCGTCATACCAAAGCCATGGACATATCGTTATGTTCGTTTGATTTTGCCGCTTCTTACGGATTGAAGTCTTATTTTATTTGCCGCTCTTAAGCCAATTACTATCTTATTATTTCCCGAATACAGTTTAGTAGACTATTTTTTGTTATCTTAGAGAAATGCCGATGAATATTTTGTCTACGCGCTTGACCGTGAACGTTGTCTGGGAATTTCCTGCCCTTGAGGAAGCCCTAAGTGTTAATTTGTTATAGAATTCTTGCAACCTATTTCGTCATATGGTGTGGGTTGAGTTCCAGACTCCAATATGAAGATAGGTAAAAACAAGGTTGAGGAGAACGTGTTGATAATTTAATAAAAAACTCGTAACTAACTAAACATAAACAAAAACATAACAACCCCAAGCAAGGCGACCAGATTAATGTGTGCATGCGCACTACATTTAACTTCAGCTGCTGGAGATCCGCGTTGTGTTTTTCGCCAGTCGATTTAAGATCTCCGTTTGACCCGGTTGCTCGTGAAGACCTCAGCGCCGATGACAAATACTGCAGGAGCTTGGGTTTCAATGGGTGTCCATCGCGTGAATTTTCATATCGCTGATATTACCGTGGGGTGAACAGAACCATCGACAAGTGGCGGGTTTAAGAAATACGCTGGATTTAACCCTTGGAAGGCAATCCATTGCAAATGTGCTGATCGTCTTTGGCGGATTAATATCAAACCGTTTGCTGTGACCTTCTGGATGTTTCGCTGCTCCGACAAACGCGCTGGGAGTTTGTGCGGCGAACATTTCGTTCCTAACGGCAAGAACTTTCGAAATTTCCCATTTCCCGAAGAACGTTTTGGCGATTGCTAGCGCAATCGTGATCTAGCCTTCAAGGGCTTGTCTGCTTCTTAAGAGCCTAAGAACACCCCAAATTGTTTCCGCGTCTCTCTCTACTCCCTATTTAAAGAGAACTAAGGTAAAAACTTGTTAATTGTGCTGCTGTGAAAACTTGTTCTGAGATTCATTTGACTGGTTTAAAGTGTTGAACCCTTATTCTTGATGCAACGCAAAGCGGCCTTCAGTCGCTGATTGGTATTAGTTATTAATCGTAAAGTGTAATTCATTTCTGTAAACTCGAACGTCACTGGCTGCGCAGATCTGTGAGTTTAGTAAAGTACATATCGCAAGCCAGTGGTGGCGAGCTCTTTGTTTGAATGTTCTAACTTCCCTCTGTGTTGAACTACAATTATTACCGTTTTGGTTGTATTTTTTGTACTATGTGTGTTATCAATTTCAAGCAATAGAATGATAATTGTCTTAAAATTCACCATATATCTTTTATTTCTGTGTATTTTATTGTATTGTGCATAAACTTTATAAGCTTTTATACAGGAGGAGGCACAATAAAGGTGAGTCCGATTCCCGTAAGCTGCTGGCTTCTCGGCCTTCCACGAGAACCTGCAATCAGCTGTGATTCGGAAGGTGGCGCCCACTAATTTGGATTTACTCTGTACACAACTACGTTTGATTTCCTTCCCTTAAGCGTTTCTCGTGAACCACCCCTACTCCTCTGAGCTAAGCTAAAGGCACTTCCATACTTCCATCTTTGCTGTTGCGGGTTGACGAAAAAGCTCGTTTGGCCCACAACACTATAAGGCCGGTAAAAGCTCCAAAATAATTAAAAAAAGAGAGATCCAGGGTTAAAACCTGCCACTCGAAAACAAATATCAATGTCTTAATTTGATTCCTA
Organism: Limonius californicus; assembly: GCA_014611495.1. Lineage (NCBI taxonomy): Eukaryota > Metazoa > Arthropoda > Insecta > Coleoptera > Elateridae > Limonius > Limonius californicus. The sequence continues at coordinate 11,283 of JABXWE010040956.1, read as the reverse complement.
ACAGTTTATTGTTGCCGACATACGTAATTGAACGTCAGTTGTAGATAATTAAGTTTTAGCTGTTTTTGTGCCCACAATGGACACATTGACAATTTAAATTTTATATATTTAGATTTTTGTGCCTCGTTTGTTAGTTATTTTTATTTGTTGTAAATTTTTTAAACTTTAGACAAACTAAAATATGACATGTTAACTCATTGAAGAGCAATAAAATTGTATTACCGTAGGTGTGCACAAAGAAATCTGCGAAAATGGAGTAAGAAACGATATCTTAGTTTGTGTTTTTGGATCTATCAATTACAGGAAGTCACCCGAATATTAAATTGGCAGAGGTTATGAAAACACAACCTCTTTGTGAGAAGATGGTCCTAGTATTGAGGGATGTTCTAATACAAGAAGTATTAAAGGGTTTATAATATTTAAAAAACAGTTACTGTTACGATGCAGGATGTTCTATTCATTGTAGCGTAGAACAGCGCATACTAATCAAATATCTTACGAATGAAGACGTAAATTCGACCGGCATTATTACAAACTGCGAAGACAATAATACGGCGATCAATGTGTGGGGCGAGTGGTCGACATCTGTTAGATCTGAGAAAACTGTTGTAGGAAGTAAACTTCATATACGACAAGCTGCAACTTCGATTAAAAAGATCATAGCAAACAAGCTAAGATATCGTAAGGTGAATGCCAGGTGGATTCCACACTTGTTAACCGCAAAACAGAAGTTGAATTGTTTGCAAATCACTTCTTCTTTATTGCAGCGAATTGAGAGAGGGGAGACGAATTTGTGACAATTGTGTACATGATTTTACTGCCGAATCAAACCGTTGAAACATATGGTATCACCCCACATTTTCAAAGCCAAAAAACAGCAACAACTGCATTGTCAACTGGCAAAGTGATGGCAACATTTTTCGGCGAATCAGCGGGTGTTTTCTGTTGATTTCCTTGCAGAACATCGTACAATTCTTGCAGACACATCGCTAGATTTTGAAGCAGTTTATACGGATTATTAAAAACATAATCATGTACCAAACATTTCCACTACTTTTACTAAAGAAATGGCCAACAAGTGTGCAAACGAAGTTTGTTCTTTTCTATACGATTACGTAACGACTCATCTTCCACATGAAGTTCAACATTTAGCAATATTGTGCGACTGCTGCGGAGGCCAAGGTTAGAATTTCATCCTTATTCGTTTTATTCATTGCCTGGTACATACCCTAAAAAGATTTCAAACAGTTAAAGTTAAAGGCCATTTTTACATGGAGTGTGACAAGAGCATGAGGCTAATTAACTGTAAAATTTGGACTGAACTACCCAATGACTGGGTAAAGGCATTTAAGGAAGCCCGATGTAAACCTAGTCCGTTTAAAGTTATAGAAGTTGACCAGAGTTGTAATGCCTAAGAAAAAAAAAGAAAAAATACTAACTAGGAGCAATACAGCCAACTAAAATCCAGTTTGTAAGGTCCAGGCACCATGGACAAGGTTCGACCAGCTACAATCGAAGAAGGGAGGATAGATAAACCGAGGCACCACCTGTTTTAAATTATTCTTCGCCCTTGAAGATAACATGATGTAAAACAGGAATCTTTCTGCATATCGAACTTGCCTTGCTTCGGCAATTGCTCAATTTGATACAAGAAAAGGGGTATAATACAACAATACACTATAAAACACGACATCAGGCTACCAATTTTAATTTCCATCCAATAAAAATAATCGCGTCGAACACAACCCAACATGAATTAACAGAAATATATACATAAATAAAAAAATTATGGGTAATAGTATACAATACGACGGATAATGTCTCCAAAATTAGATTAAAACAGAAGTAGGGAACGCAATAATGCAAAATTACTTATGAATACTAAAGCATTACATCAGCTTTCAACCCAAAATACAAATCGCGACCAATCCCGCCAAGTATTCAAAGTTTGTCGAGGCCTCGCGACCCTAATACCCAGATTAAAAATACCTAAATTATGGTATTAGGTACCAACGCACTAGTTAATCAAAATCAAAGCTTTTCGCAATATTCCCCATAATTGTTGAGTTCTAAATAAAAAAGATTTGTGTAGACTGTTGACTATTTGACAAACACAAACAAAATTTCGTTATATTACATATAAACCAAGTACAAAATTTATCTCTGATTGAAATTGAAATCACAGTAATTATAAATCTTAATTATCCAACCATCAATTTATAGATAAAGAATAATGTTGATGACAACCCCTTTCTGGTTGAAATTACAGATTTCCGAATCTCCTTCGTACAACCAAAAATGTATTTAAGAATTAAATGTAATCGGAACGGGCACACCTGTAATGCTTACCAACGCCGCTTACAGTTCGAACTGCGATGCAATAGCTGCATTCTGCATGCGGAAGACAATCTCCAATCGCGTCGAAATATCTCCAGGGTCTCCTTTATTTTAATTGGCGATAGATAACTTCGGCCTTATCGTATTCGCCTAAATAAATTCAAATTACTTAGAAATAAAACAATCGGATTAGGATGTTTCCATGCTTGGCAAAATATGTAAAACTGGCGAAAAGAACTTTCTCCTAGAGATTAGAAGAAAGATCGAGAAGAAGTTCCTAGAATTCTATCACTACTATCGATATCTAAAATTCCACAATTGCGGTTTTGAAAGTTAAATTGGGAAACTTCCCAAGCCTTAGAACGAATTCTAAAAGAATCCAAGAACACGTGCTCTTTCTATGTGAACTCAAAAATAATGAATGCCACACGGAAATATCAAAATCGCCATTTTCTGAACCGGAAATATACGAATGGATGAAACGAAATTCGAACAAGGCCAAAATCGAATTAATCAAAAGCATAAAGTATGCAATCCAAAATGCTTTTTTGAATTAAATATAAAACAACTAGGCGTAAGGAGGCGCACGTTACGGAATCTTGTGCGAAAATGGAATTTATTTCTGGACCCGCTGTTCATTAAAAATGTCCATTTTTATCGCCACCAGTTCGGGAATTAAAATCAACACTAGGGAATCCAAGAATGGTAAAACATCGAGACACAGCGGCGGTAACATCGATTTTAATTCAAGAAAAATGAAACGAATTCGAGGGCTTCCACTTCCAGCAAATGAATTCTTTTTCCATCACGTTAATAGATACTTCATCCTTTTTATATAGTATATATATAGTATATATCTTTTTTACCATATAGTATATTTTACAGCAGAACAACCTATATCTATCGATAAGTAAACAAATCTGCAAGAATGGAAAAAAATATTTTGGACTTGAAGCGCAAATGTTTTATGAAAATTTGGCTAAAGCAGATGACAACAAGAAAAATACAAGAACAAAAGACTAGAAAATAAACAGCGTGTTAATGAAATTAGTCAACTACTTAAATACTGAATAAATCTAGAAAATGTAATTTAAGTTTATTTTTGAAAGAGGTCTTAGAAGTTCACATGTTTCTTAGCAGTATTTTTATTTCATCAGTTTCTGTTCAGATTTCTTAATATTCGTTCAATAAAATATTTGTTCAAATATATTTTAAAAATACATCTTACTAAACAATTAAAGGTGCTCCTAATACTTAATACAGATTATTTAGCGTGGTGGTAAGTCTGTCAAAGTATTTTGCGTTTACCAAAAACATACTTAAATGACTTAGCACGTTCTTTCCATGTATTTTGAGTCATCACTTGATGTTCTTGTAATATTCGTTCAATAAAAATTAACAATTTTGCTCAAATTTAGTTTGAATAAATTATTAAATAGCTAACGACTGTAATACTGTAGATTATTTAGACTGAAGGTAAGTCTGTCGAAATATTTTAGGTTTAGAATTATAAATCGCTCTAGCGTAAAGGTTTACTGAAATGAATTTGCGTATTCCTTCTATGTAGTCTTCAAATTGGTTTATATAAAAATTAAGTTAGATTAGTAGCCTGCTATAACAATCAGCAATTGAAGCTTCTGTAATGTTGGTTGCCTACCCAAAACTGTGAATTCTATAGGAATAGCTGAATATTTAAAAGTTTTCATATTTCCTGATGTTCATTTAAAAAATAATTTATTAGCTGTTGCTGTAACAGTTTCGAAGCAAATCTTATTATTATTAGTAGTATAAGTATATATGTTTCAGAAAATTCGTACTATAAGGAATTCTCATTATATCTGCCTAAATGATTACCAAATCTACGAAAATTACTCTGTCGAAAATAAAGTATCCAGAATTCCTTTAACTGGGAATTATAAAAATCAGTACTCATAAATTTCCGTGTTATGAACCTGTTTTTAAAGAATTATATAGATAAACTCAAGAGAAGTTAAGAGAATTAAAGTTTATAAAATATTTAGATTATATACCTAATTTGGGTTCTAATGGCATCTAGATTTTCTTCCTTTTGGTAACCAAAATTATAAATATTATTAACTATTAATAGTTACAGGAATAATTACAATAATGGGATGTCATAAGCGAAGTTTGCATTACTCACATAATTTTCACCGCGTGATATGTTTACATGACAACTCAACTGAAATATTAATTGAAGTTTAGTGAATTTGCCTTCCAACCAAATGCCTACGTTATTAAGAACATGTCGGTTCAAGGAATAATCTAAATCATGCAAAAAAGGGACTTTACTTTTAGTTAACTTTCACTAATTGAGTTCGAATACATCATAAACGTTAGTTGATTTTATTATATAGGTACTTGTATAACTTTGATAGATAACATAGGGAGTTATGATATTATAGTTGTGTTAGGGGACCTAAATGCGAAAGTAGGGAGAGAAAAGGTATTCGAAAGTATAACAGGCAAATATAATTTACATGAGAAGAGTAATGACAACGGAAGAAGACTGATAGATTTTGCAACAGGGAGAAGAATGATAATTTTCAGTACGAGGTTCCAGCATAAGAATTGTCATAAGGGAACGTGGATCTCCCAAGAAACCAATTAGACCATATAGACAAAGAATATCCAAATTAATAACAGAAAAGGGGAAGCAGAGGGTACAATATAATACTGAGGAATTGGTAACGAACCAGGAAAAGAGAGAAGAATACCAGAGAACCCTAGAAACAAGAATAGATAGGCGCGGAAGAAAGGTGGAAGGAAATTAGAATAGCAATAACGACAACAATAAAAGAAATATTAGGAGAAAAGGAAAGGAAGAAAAACAAAAAAATGGTACGACAAAGATTGTAAACAAGCGGTGGAAGAAAGAAATAAAACCAGGTTGAGGATGATAAGAGAAAATACAGACAAAATGATAAATTAGTTAAAGAACAAAGGCCGTAAAAAATATATGTAGGGCAAAGAAAAGACTGTACGAACAACAACAGTAGGAAAAGATAGAAGAATACGGACAAAGAAGAAATATGAGGCAATTTTATAAGGAAGTAAGCCAACAAAAGAGAGGATTCCAACCAAGAACAACGATATGCAGAGATAAGGATGAAAGGCTGATTGGGAGCAGGAAAGGGGTTATTCAAAGATGGAGAGGATATTTCGTAGAGCTGTTAGGTACACATGATAACAATGAGAGTAAAGCAGTAGCAGGAACGCTGGAGCAGGAAGAGGGAATAGAAATACACGCATCAACATACGAAGAGCTAGAGCAAGCGATAAAGGAAATGAAGAACCATAAGGCGCCAGGGTAAGACAATTTAACTGCAAAAATGACTAAAACGGAGGATTACAGAATATAAAGGAAACATACGAAACTATAAAAGAATTTGGGAGTGATTAGGAAGAAGAGCTACCGGACGAATGGAATGTTGCCATTATAATCCCACTGGAGTGGTACAAAAGGAGGTGTGAAAACTTTAGAGGAATAGCACTGCTAAACGTTGGATATAAAATATTCAGTAAATTATTGGAGAAAAAATTAAATGTTTACATGGAAAACTCTGTAGAAGACTATCAGTGCGGGTTCAGAAAAAATCGATCGACTATAGACCAGATCTTTACAATAAGACAAACTCTGGAAAAAAATTATGAGTATAACACAGACTTACATCATATGTTCATCGACTTCAAACAAGCATATGATTCCATAATAAGAAGTGTATTATATAAAGGGATGCAGGAATTTAATATACCGACGAAGTTAATTAAATTAGTGAAAATGTGTTTAGCAGATACCAAGGCTAAGGTGAGAATTCAAGACCAACTCTCGGAAGAATTCACGATAGAGATGGGATTGAGACAAGGAGACGCCCTCTCAACAACTTTATTCAGTTTGATACTCGAAAGGGTGGTACGAAGACTCCCAATTAACCCCGGTGGCACAATGCACAGTGCCAGATATTAGCATCCGCTGATGGCATAGATCTCATCAGCAGAACTAAGAAGGACCTAGAAGAGATGTATAAATATTTTGAAGAAGCAGCGGCTGAGCAAGGACTAAAAGGACTAAAAGTAAATACCACAAAAACTAAATATATGATAACCACAAGAAACGCGAGTAAGTACGAGGGTATGTCAGATATAACCATTAATGGGCAGTGTTTCGATAAAGTAGATTGGTTCAAATACCTGTGGGAGATGATCACGGAAGGGAACGAAATCCTGGATGATGTGAATGCACGGATAATGCAAGGTAACATGTCTTTACGTGCTACAAAATGTGCTACAATCGAAAACACTCTCGACAACTTCAAAGATAAAAGTTTATAAAACAGTGATCAGACCAGTGGTGTTATCTGCAGTAGAAACGTGGCCCCTCACAAGAAAAGAAGAAAAAGCGCTGGAGACATGGGAGCGGAAGATCTTAAAGAAAAGTATACGGCCCGGTGCAAGAGAATGAAGGGTGGAGAGTAAGAATGAACCATGAGCTCAATCAAAGCAATGTTTAAAAGTCCAAGCATTACCAGCGAGATTCGCAGCAAGCGTCTAAGCTGGGCAGGACACCTGCAACGTATGGAGGACACACGAGGTGGTAAAAAGGCGCTAACAAAAGAAAATGGAGGGAAGTAGAACAAAAGGAAGACCAAGAAGCAGATGGGGGGATAGTGTGGAAAACGACCTACGGGGGCTCGGAATAAGGAATTGGAAGAAACAGCAAAAAATGGAAAAGAGTGCGCAGGGATCGTTAATGACGCAAAGAGAAAACTACAAAGTGAAGTGTAGTGACAAGGACAAAAGGCAGTGTTGAAATAGCTGAAGAGAAGAACAGGAAGAAGCCCTACTGAGCTATATCAGTAGGGTTGGGGGGGCGGGCAGTCACCGTCCCCAGTAAAACCCCAGGCTCCGCACCCCGAGAGGGAGGCTATAGTCCTTCATGGACTGCTCAAGCCAAGAAGTAAGTAAGTAAGTATAACTTTGATATGCTATTTTATAATTCCTTTTTATCGATTTACTTGGATATTTTTTCTATTATTTAAAAAAACGGTATGAAGAAAGGACATACAATAACAGGGAACCTTTAGTTTAGTTAATTCTAAAGCTGTTTAATTGACAGCCTTTTCGTCCCACTGTTGGGCATCGGCCTCTTCTCTGCCACGTGTTTCTCCTCAGCGGTAAGGTAGAAAGCTGTTTAGTAGCTGCTTAATAAGGTTTCAACTTTATTTAAATTAATTTGCTTATAACTTTATAATGTAGTTATTATATTCTCAGTACAATATTTTCACGTAATTTGACAAGACGGAAATGTGGATTCTTGTTAAGGAGTTATTTGATAGTATTTCGACAACGACAGCATTTTTTTAAACTCCGATTTGTATTTCCATTACTTTATCCTGCGAAACACCCAAATGAATAAAGCTTTTCTGAATTACTTTAACTTCATTGTTACTTTTCAAATAACTATACAAATTTGTACTACAATTGTCTACCATAAGACTTTAATTATTAAATAATACATAATTATTGTAGATAAAAATAAGCTGCAATCCATTTCAATCCATGCCAAAGCTCGCCTTTTATGGAAATTACAACTGATGATCGCTTACCCTCTATTCTTGCGCATAAATACATATCAGATCATAAGGGAGCTGTTTCTCTGACACAGTCATTGTTATGTAAATTCACTCAGGCAGCTCCAGTATTATTATGACATCAACACAATGATATGTCAGACATGCGACAACAGTCGTTATATTATTTATTTAGATGATCCCTTCCTCATACTCTGCTATCTCATTGGTTGGAGGATTCGTGTGATGCTATCTTGAGCACCAATGAATCTGTATGTGGGGTTCTAAATATAACGTGTGTGTAACGCATGGAACAAGTTCTACACGTTAACTGCTTTTCTGAGTAAAATATATGTACCTAGTTCTTTGGGAAATGTTTACTAGTGTTGAATTTGCAGTTTTTGTGGCAATGGAATTTCTTTAACACGTACGAGGAATGTTCAAATTTAAACAGGAACGTTTAAATTAAAACCACATCTGAAGACCATTCCAAAAATTAAATTAATTAAAGTTTGGCCGGGATTCTTGTAAACACGTCGGCGTTTCTCTATAATATTATTCTGAAGGTTACAGTTACGATGTGGGAAATTTCTGTTTAGTGTAACGTAGAACAGTGCATAATAATCACATTTCTTACGACTGAATGCGTATATTCGACTGAAATTCTTACAAAATGTGAGCACAATGCGGGAGTACGACGAGCTGAAACTTCGGTTAATCGTGAAAACGAAGAAAAAGTGAATGCCCTTATTTAGTAAAACACACAAGTAACAATTTGTCAAATTTCTCAAAATTTACAGAGTAGTGTCCAAAGGGTTGAATACATAATAAAAAATGGAAAGTATGGTAAGGTCAGTGCCACGTGGATTCCTCAAATCGCTTCTTCTTTACTGCTACCACATAATGCAGAAGGAGAAGGTTTTTCGACTGAACTGTAACAACTAATAAAACCAGGATACATTATTTTACTCTTGAGTCAAAACGTGCAAGCATGCAGTTGTGTCGCAACACACCGGTAAAGCCAAAGATAGCTAAAACTCTATTGTCAACTAGTGAAGCGACGGCAACATTTTTTAGGATTCTCAAGCGTGCTCTTTGTTGATAGATGTATTTACAGAATGTTGTGCAGTTACTGTAAAGTATTATTTAACACGTTTGTACAATAAAGTTAAGCAGCTGATCAGAAACAAATGGAAGAGAAGACAAAGTTCTGTTTGCTTTCTCCAAGACAATGATCGCCTTCATACCGCTGCGAGACCAGTTGCTTCATTCTATTCTTATTTGCTTGGTACACTAATTGAACTTTTTTGCCGTGAAAAAATTTCAGTCAAATAGCGACGGTATCCAAGCTATTCAAAAGCGGATACACATGCAACTCAAATTCTTCTTCCAGGAAGGTATTAGAAAGCTTTCAGATCAATGGCACAAATGCGTCGCTATATTACCTACATACAAACATACTAAATAACTTCGGTAATTCAATTTCTTACTGCTTAAATAATGCGAGGTTACGTGTGAGATTTGACAAATAATGTTTTTATTGACTTAATCCATTAACCTATCTAGAGGAACTAATTACTATAACTTCCCAAACGTTTTTAAGAAAAAATAAATATTCGATAAAAGAAAAACTGCCATACTAATATTTTCACGGTTACTCCCGATTCTTGAAATAATCAGAATATTTCTCTACTTAGGTTATTTTATATGGTTTCATAAAGTAACCGTTTTTAATTCCACAAATCCTTAATAAATAAAAATCTCTTTAATTAAAATTTACTTAAACTTTTAAATTTAATACAATCCTACCTTGTTCAAATACACATTAAAAACAAAATGCTAATAAATCTGTTGAAAATATTAGTAAGATTATGTATCCTTATTAATTATATGAATTTCAAGAAAGTAAAACACGATCGATAAATTGGTATTTTAGATGGCAGGGTAATAAACATATTTACTTTATCTTGTAATTTTTTTTTAAACATGCACGCGTAATTTGGTCCTATTTGACGTTACTTTTCATTCCACAGCCCCCTAAGGATCAGCTTTTTTTGGATCTCTTGATAGCATATGGCCTGTACATATACATATGAATAGAATGTGATATAATAAAATACAGTAAATTGTATAATAGATGTATACAAATAAACATAGATATAAAATATATAAGAAATATGTAAACTTAAAAGGAGTGTATAATACATTTATTATGTAGTGATGTACTATTTAGGTAAATAAATACATACCTATCAAATGGTATCATTTTCTTACATCGTTTATTCCTAAGTTCGGATACAGCGAACTAATTTTTCAGGTCAGACGCCGTTCATTATAACTGATTTCAACCGTATTTATATATTAATGACATCCAATTTATTTAACGGCGTTCAAAAATATTTTTGATATTATTATATTGATTTTGAAATTCTATAAGCAGTTTGATGTTTAATGAGAGATTAGTGACCTGCTTATGACAAGCGTGTACTCTTTTGCATAAGAAAAATGACACTCAATATATAGGTACTTATACAGGGTGAGTTAATAGGGTAAGTCTAGGAGAGTTGGACCAGTTTTTTTGTTAAATTCACAACTTTTTTATTTGCAATAATAAAGTAAAAAAACATATATTGTCCATCTACATAGTCATTATACTTTAGATGATTACAACTTAAAGTAAACAAAAACGTCTAACTTAAACAAAAATTTTTAATATTGGAAACGAGTCACTGGTCCATCTCTCATAGGGGGTTAAGGAGAGATGGGCCATAAAATATAAGTGACACAAATCACTAAATATTTAACTTGAATTGAAATATATAATAGTATTTAAGTAAATGCAATTAGATTTTTTATTTCCTGGAATGTTTGCCACATAAATCGCATAAATCGGTGTATTTAGTGCAACCTTCGTGCATCCAACGTCCACACACCCGGCACTTTATCCAGTAATCTGTTTTAGTTGTTTTATAGTAGTCCTCTCCGCATCCAGTACATTCATTATCCTCTTCTACGGTGTCTTCACTATCATCTAAAACAGGACTGTCGTTATCCATAGAGGAATCCGAATCTTCATGAGCTTTGTGCTGTTTTCTCGGAACTTTTTTATCCTGCTATTTTTGTTGGCCTGTTTCTTCTTAATGCTGTGGATATATTCGGCTGAGTTCAGAATACTTGCAACACTTCTTCCCGTTTTCTGGTTTCTACAGCATTTATTACGGGTACAGGGGAAAATTCGTCCAGTAATTTACCGGGAGTAACTTTATTTGACCCACCACGTATCGGTGTTTCCGTACTCGCGTGTGCATTCATTTCCTGTGATGGAGTTCCGCATCTAAAACTTTCTGGGACATTTTCA